>PVIU01030391.1:0-16177 GCA_004026605.1 Ondatra zibethicus | reverse complement strand
TTCTTCATAGACCTTGAGAGAACAATAACTAACTTTATATGGAAAAACAAAAAGCCCAGGATAGCCAAAACAATCCTATACAATAAAGGAATTGCCGGAGGCATTACCATCCCTGACTTCAAACTCTATTACAGAGCTACAGTAATGAAAACAGCTTGGTATTGGCATAAAAACAGAGATGTTGACCAATGGAATGGAAGGCCTTTCTAAACTAGTAGATATAGTCTCTGTTGTGTTTCCTCGCAACCAACTACAGGTCAAGGAAGGTGTATGGAAGTGAGATAAGGAAGGACAGACAGGCAGTGGAGGGCGTACTCTCAAGGCAGCAGCATCTTCAGGAGGCTGCAGCTTAATTCTACTGTGGAAACTCTGTGAGTCAGTCTAGAGTATACACTATCCTCCTAAGGACAAAGAAGTTAGAAATTTTATATTGCTTTTTTACTTTTTTTTTCATTTTTACATACTAGCACTAGTTTCCCCTTCTTCCCCACCCCCACCTCCCCCGTTCCTGCCCCCATCCAATCCTCAGAGGGTGGTAACCCTCCCTTGTGGGGGGGGTCAGCAAAGCCTGGCATACCAAGTTGAGGCAAGAGCAAGGCCCTCTCCCCTGTATCAATGCTGAGCAAGGTATCCCACCAAAGGCAAGGGGCTCCAAAAAGCCAGTTAGTTCGTGTACCAGGGATAAGTTCTGGATCCGATGGCCGGGGAACCCACAAACTGCCCAAGCCACAGAACTGTCATCCACATTCAGAGGGCCTAGTTCGGTCTCATGCGGGTTCCCCAGCTGTCAGTCCTGAGTCAGTGAGCTCCCACTAGCTCCTTTCAGATGTCTCTATGGTTTTCCCCATCATGATCTTGATCCCCTTGCTCATTTTATCCCTCCTCCCTCTCTTCGACTGAACTTCAGGAGCTTTTCAGCCTAGTGCTTGACTGTGGATCACTGCATCTGCTTCCATCAGTTACTGGATGTAGGTTCTATGATAAGAATTAGTGTATTCGCTAATCTGATAACAGAGGAAGGCCTCTATAATCATCCTCTCCACTATTGCTAGGAGTCTTAGCTGGGGTCATCCTTGTGGATTCCTGTGATTTTCCCCAGTGCCAGATTTCTCCCTAATCCCATAATAGCCCCCTCTATCAAGATACCTCTTTCATTACTCCCCCTCTCCGTCCTTCCCCCAACTTGGCCTTTTCCTTCCCTCGTGTTCCCATTCCCTTTCCTTCTACCCCCCTCGCAGTTTACCCAGGAGATCTTAATTATTTCTCCTTCCTGGGACCCTTCACATGTGTCCCTCTTAGGGTCTTGTTTTTTTACCTAGCTTCTCAGGAGTTGTGGACTGTAGCCTGGTTAGCTTTTTCTCTGTGTCTAATATCCACTTATGAGTTGTACATATCGTGTTGTTCGTCTTTCTGGGTCTGGGTTACCTCACTCAGGATGGTTTTTTTAGTTCCATCAATTTGCCTGAAAATTTCAACATGTTATTGTATTTTACCGCGGTTAATACTCCATAGTGTAAATGTACCACATTTTTTTTATCCATTCTTCAGTTGAGTGGCATTTAGGTTGTTTCCAGGTTCAAATAATTATTAAAAATAATGTGGCTATGAACATAGTTGAGAAAGTGTTCTTGTGGTATGATTGAGCATCATTTGGATATATGCCCAAGAGTGATATTGCTGTGTCTTGAGGTAGATTGATTCCCAATTTTTTGAGAAGCTGCTACACTGATTTCCAAGATGGCTGTAGAAGTTTGCCCTCCCACCAGCAATGGAAGAGTGTTGCCCTTACTCCACATCCTCTCCAGCATAAACTGTCTTCAGTGTTTTTGATCTTAGTCAATCTGATGAGTGTAAGATGCATTTCCTTGATGGCTAATGATGTTGAGCAATTTCGTAAATGTCTTTCGGCCACTTGAGTTTATTCTGTTGAGAATTCTCTGTTTAGATATGTACCCCATTTTTTAATTGGATTATTTGGTATTTTGGTGTCTATTCTCTTGAGTTCTTTATATATTTTAGAGATCAGCCCTCTGTCAGATGTGGGGGTTGGTGACAATCTTTTGCCATTCTGTATGCTGTTGTTTTGTCTTTATTTACTGTGTCCTTTGCCTTACAGAAGCTTTTTGGTTTCACTTATTTGTTTAGAATTACCCCAAGATATTTTATATTTGTGGCTATTGTAAAAGTGATGTTTTTCTACAAATAGCAAAAGTTTGATTTCCTCTTTTCCAATTTGTATCCCCTTTATCTCTCTCTCTTTTTTTGTCTTCTTGCTCTAGGTAGAACTTCAAGTGCTATATTGAATAGATATGGAGAGAGTGGACAGCCTTGTCTTGTTCCTGATTTTAGTGTAATTACTTTGAGTTTTTGCCACACCAACTCCAGTGTCGTCTGTGTGACATGACATACGTCATTATGCCAGATGGGAGCTACGTGTCCTATGGGACTAGGCTCCCTGGAGGTCAATGGTATATTTCAGCAGGTGCAGAAAACTGATTAGGCGTATTTGGTCACTAGAAGAAATAACGAAAGGGATAGAAAGAGGAGCTTGGGGAGGGCTATGATAGCTAATGAAACAGAAGCTTTCTATTCCTAGATAAGATGAAACCACTTGTCTGAGGCTTAAGTTTCCAAGGACAAGAGTTCCTCTTCTAAGGATGTCTTATGTCTAACACCTGTTCCTGATAATATGCTCTTCTTAGAAATCGCTGATGTGACTAAAAGAAGCTTTCATACTGTGCCAACTTATGATACATGGCCTTCTGATTTGTTCTTTGTTTGAATACTATATAATGAAAACATGAATTCAGTAAAATCGCAGCAGATTCCAACCACTCTCTTGTGTGTTGTGTCTGTCATTGCCTTCCTGATAACCAAGACCCTGCTTCTCCCACGGTCTGAGCCAGTCCATGGCAAGTTTTTCTCCATTTAATTTGATGTTGACTGTCAGCTTTTTGTATATTGCTTTTATTATGTTTAAATATTTTCCTTGTATCCCTGATCTCTCCAAGACCTTTATCATGAAGGGATTTTGGATTTTGCCTAAGGCTTTTCCACATCTAATGAGAGGACTGTGTTTTTTCAGTTTGCTTATATGGTGGATAACACTGACAGATTTTCACATGTTGAACCAACTCTGCAACTCGGAGATGAAGCTTACTTGGTCATGGTGGATGATTCTTTTATCTGTTCTTGGATTTGGTTTACAAGTATTTTATTGAGTATTTTTGTATCAATGCTCATGAGAGAGATTGGTCTGTAGTTCTTTTTCTTTGTTGCATTTTGTGTGGTTTGGGAATCAGGGTAACTGTACCCTCATAAAAGGAGTTTGGTAATGTTCCTTCTGTTCCTATTGTGTGGAATAATTTGAGAAGTATTGGTATTAGCATTTCTTTGAACTTCTGGTAGAATTTTGCCCTGAAACCATCTGGTCCTGGGCTTTTTTTGGTTAGAAGACTTTTAATAACTGCTTCCATTTCCTTAGGGGTTATGGGCCTATTTAAATTATTTATCTGGTCTTGATTTAATCAGGGTATGTTGTACCTATACAGAAAGTTGTTCATTTCTTTTAAGTTTTCCAATTTTGTGGAGTACAAGTTTTCAAAGAGTCACCTGACGCTTCTCTGGTTTTCCTCAATGTCTGTTATGTCCCCCTTTTCATTTCTAAATTTGTTCATTTCTCTCTGCCTTTTGGTTAGTTTGGACAAAGGTTTGTCTATCTTGTTATTTTCTTGAAGAATCAACTCTGTTTCATTGATTCTCTGTATTCTCTTTTTTTCTCTGTTATTAATTTCAGTCCTCAATTTGATCATTTCCTGGTGTCTGTTACTCCTGGGTGAGTTTGCTTATTTTTGTTCCAGACCTCTCAGGTATATATATATATATATATATATATATATATATATAAATTGGTAGGGTGAGATTTCATCATGTTCATTATGGAGGTGCGTAATGCTATGAACTTTCTTCTTAGCACTGCTTTCATAGTGTCCCATAATTTGGGTATGTTATGCTTCCATTTTCATTGAATTCTAGGAAGTCTTTAACTTCTTTATTTCTTCCTTGATCTGGTAATGATTCAGTTGAGCTATATTCAATTTCCATGAGTTTGTGGAATTTTTGCAATTAGTGTTGTTGTTGAAATTTAATTTTAAGCCATAGTGATCCAATAAGATACAGGGTTATCCCAATTGTTTTTGTATCTGGTGAGGTTTGCTTTGTTACTGAGTATGTTGTCAGTTTTAGAGAAGGTTCTATGAGGTGCTGAGAAGAAGTTATATTCTTTTGTGTTTTGGTGAAATGTTCTATAGATGTCTGTTAAGTCTATTTGAGTCATGACATGTTAGTTCTCTTATTTTTTTTGATTTTCTTTGGCTTTTTAATCTCATCATGCATAAAGATACATACACACAAATTATTTTCCTTGTAATTTATACTTTGGCATCTATGTTAGCATTTCTGAGGTCTATAATCAGGTGTCTTAAATACTGTCTTTGTACAGACTTCCTTTTTAATGCTTTTCCTTGATTTTGAGAACCTAGACTCAGACTTCTTAATAATGTGGTTAAAAATACTGAAAGATTAGACCCTTAACTTAATCAAGTTTATATTCTGTTCCTAAGTGGGATATACTTGACCATGGACAAGGACCTGTTTGGGACCAAGAGTGAAACAGGCTACTGTGGAAGTATTGTGTCATTCCTGACACAAGGGGATGTCAATGTTCAACTTCCCATCTAGAATCATTGGAAGGTGGGCTGCTAGGCATGCCTGTGGGGATCATCCTGAATACCATAATTAATGAGTTCTCTTATTTCTCTGTCAAGTTTCTGTCTGGTTAACCTGTCCATTAGGGAGTGTGGTGTGTTGAAGTCTCCTACTATTAGTGTGTGGGGTTTGATGTGCGATTTAAGCTTTAGTAATGTTTCTTTTACACATGTTGGTGCTCTTGTATTTGGGGCATATGTTCAGGATTGAGCCTTCACCTTGATTGATTTTTTCCTGTGATGAGTATGAAGTGTCCTTCTCCATCTCTTCTGATTGATTTTAGTTTGAAATCTATTTTAGATATTAGGATAGCTACACCCATTTATTTCTTAGATTCATTTTATTGGAAAATCTTTTCCTTTTCCTTTACTCTGAGATAATGTCTTTCTTTGAGGTTGAGATGTGTTTCTTATATGCAGCAGAAGGATGGGTTCTGTTTTTGTAACCATTCTGTTAGCCTATGTCTTTTTGTAGGCAAGATGAGTGCATTGATATTAATAGATATTATTGAACAGTGATTGTTAATTCTTGTTATATTGGTCGTAGTGATAGTGTATGTGTGTTTCCATTCTTTGGAGTTTGCTGGTGCATGGTTATCTGTTGTCTGTGTTTTTGTGTATGCAGCTAACTTCCTTGGGTTGGAGAATCCTTTCAGTGCTTTCTGTAGCACTGGATTTGTGGATAGATAATGTTTAAATATGGTTTTGTCATAGAATATCTTGGTTTTTTCTATCTATGGTGATTGAAAGATTTGCTGGTTATAGTAGTATGGGATGATATCTGTTTTCTCTTAGGGTCTGCAGAATGTCTGTCCAGGACCTTCTGGCTTTCAGAGTTTCCATTGAGAAGTCAGGTGTAATTCTGATAGTTTTGTCTTTACATGTCACTTGGCCTTTTTCCTTTGTGAATCTTAATATTCTTTCTTTATTCTGTATGTTTAGTTTTTGATTATTATATGGTGAGGGAACTTTCTTTGGTCCAGTCTATTTGGTGTTTCATAGGCATATCTTTCTTTAGGCTGGGGAAGTTTTCTTTTATGAGTTTGTTGAATATATTTTCTGTGATTTTGAGCTGGTATGCTTCTCCTTTTTCTGTCTCTTTTTCTTAGGTTTGACCTTTTCATGGTGTCTTAGATTTCCTGGATCTTATGTGTTAAGAATTTGTTGGATTTAACATTTTCTTTGACCGATGAGTCTATTTCTTCTAGCATATCTTCAACCCCTGAGATTCTCTCTTCTATCTCTTACATTCTATTGATTATGTTTGCATCTGTAGTTCCTGTTCATTTACTCAGAGTTTCCATTTCCAGAATTCCATTGGTTTGTGTTTTCTTTATTGCCTGTATTTCAATTTTCAAGTCTTGAACTATTTCCTTCACTTGTTTGATTGGTTTTTCTTGGCTTTTTAAAAGGAATTCATTGATTTCTTTCATTTTTTGTTTGTCTTTTCCTCTACTTCTTTAAGGAAATTTTTCATCTCATCTTTAAGGGCCTCTATCATCTTCATAAACTTATTTTTAAGTTTTTTTTTTAATTTTGTGCTCCATATGCGATGGGATGTTCAGGTCTTGCTGTTGTAGAACCACTAGGTTCTGGTGCTGCCATATTGTTCTTTATGTTGTTGAATGTATCCTTACACTGCTGTCTACCCATCTCTTCCTCCAATTGGTGCAGGTGGGTTCTGTGGCCCTGGTGATAGCTTTTCCTCCAGGTGCAGGTGGGATCTGTGGCTCTGGAGGTAGCTGATACTGTGGAGGATGGTTGGGGTGGCAGGAGGGATACTGCTGTGTGGTCACTGGGGCTGCAGTATATGGGGGTGGGGTACGTAATGTTCCCAGGGGCAAGGGCCTAGAAACCATAGCTGTCGAGTCAGCAGCTCAGACACTTCCTCCAGGTGTAGGTAGGGCATGTGACTCCCATGGTGGCTGATGTTTCAGCAGATGTTTTGTGGGAGCAAGAGTATGCTTCTGACTGGCCACTGGGGCTGTGGTAGATAGGGAGGGGGACACAGGATGTGCCCCGGGGGGCTAGGGCCTCTTCCTCCAGGTATAGGTGGGGCATGTGTTTCCCGTGGTAGCTGATGCAGTGGGGTCAGAAATTTTATATTCTTTCATTTGAAGGTTGCTCCCAAGATACAACAACAGTCCAGAATTCAACCCTTTTGTATTGGGATTGGAGTGATATCTAGCCATAAGAGGGTGGTGATATTTTGTTTGTAATCTAACAAATAAAGCTTGCCTGGAGATCAGGCTGTGGAGCTAAACCATAGAGGGCAGGGGCAGGCAGTGGAACAACACCCCTTTAATCCCTTCACAGGAGAGGCAGAGGCAGGTGGATTTCTGTGAATTCAAGGCCACCCTGAGATACTTGAGATCCAGTCTAAAGGAGAAGCATAGCCAGGCAGTGGTGGCTCGATTCTTTAATTCCAGTATTTGGGAGTCACATGCCTTTAATTCCAGCACTAGGAGTTGGAGACAGGAAGGGTTATTGCTGGGCACAGAGAGAAATCTAAGGCAGGAGGAGACAGGAGCTCAGATGCAGTCTGAGGTTTATAGAAATGGATGCAGTCTGAGCGTGCAGTCTGAGGATTCGCAGAGACGGGATAGCTCCTTCAGTCTGAGGATTCGGTAGAGGTAAAAGGCCTCTCTAATGGCTGGCTGCCCTGCTTCTCTGATCTCTCAGCTTTCATCTCCTAATATCTGACTCCTGGTTTTTATTATTAAGAACAATTAGAATTCATGCTACAGCGTAGTTATTCTCAATCATTTTAAGTAGGTGCATGGCAGCAGATAGATGTTGTGCCCTGGCATAGTCAGAGTGGGGAGATGTAAGTAGTGACATGAAAGAGAACATCTGCTACATCACATGAAGTGACTGAACTAAGACTTAAGTTTAGGGGTTTCGACCTGTAGATGCAAAATCCACTCTAGTGCACCGTCCTCTATTATAATCACCATGTTATGCTTTATATTAAAAAGAATTTATGTTGAAAATATGCAATGATGATTATGCATTGGTACTACATTGGTGTTTGAAATCAATTAAAAATAACATTAGGTCAGTCATATTTTGCGTAATATATAATGTAATTGCAATAAACAGATATTTAGTTGTGTTTTTGATTAAGGAGAGAAAGTATATTTTTCCTTTTAAAAGAATGTTACAGCTATATAAGGACAGGCACCTAGAAATTCAATAAAGATTCAGCTGAACTCCAAGGACATTCACCAAAAACTTCCTGCCAGTGTCAATGTACTTACTATTAGAGCTGGCATGCTCACAGCAGGGGTCAGCATTGCCAACTTCACTACGGTTTATGAAAGAGACATATCATATCTATTCTGTAAAAAGCACTAGAGTGTTATGCCACCTTATTTTCTTATTTTTTTTTGAAATTAGATTCTTCATACATGAATACATCCTGAGCACATTTTCCCCTCACTTCACTCCTCCAAGCTCCCCTCTCACCTCTTTTCTCCCCCACATACATTCTCCCTCCATTTCACAGATCACTGAACGCAGAGAGATGGAGCTGGTGCCTGCAAGGAGCCTTCACCCGTATGTTCTAGTCTCTTTGGTGCAAACTGTTTTTGCTATAGAGGTTGTAAGTGACAAGGCAATCTGAGCTTGATACAAGCAGGCCACATAGTATGTTACACTAGGAGTAAAATAATAACAGTATCAAAATAATAGGATTATTATTTAATTGTCCACCATATTTAATATCAATCCCTTTGTCATTATTTTGTGTTTTCAATCATTGGTGCCTCCTTCCATTGCTTATGAATTCACAAGACTGCAAATATCCTAAACTGACAATGCTCTGACTTAACCAATACATCACCATCCTGACTCAAGTGCATCATCACCTATGGCTCCTTCATAGACCAAGAAGAAGAGTATTGGAAGAACATGTCATTTTTGTAGAAGCTCTGTCTCCAGTCAGTGACAGTCCCCCAATTTCCTGACCTTTTTTTTTTATCTTTTGAAGACTGCAGGCAGCCACATAGAGAAATTCTTCTTCTTTTCTTCCAGTAGGCCCCAAGTAGATGCTTCCTCTCTCCTCATGTAATATAGAACATTGAAAGTTAGTTGGTGTGAAAAAATAATATATTCCTTAAAGTTTTGAGTAATAATGGTAAAATAACCCTCGAATAGACAGTACAAAAGGATGGTTCTACCATGTTTAAATATACAGTTAATCTAATCTTGCCGACTGTTAAAGAGAGCTTTACTGCTCTGAGCATCCCTTTCTTAATGCTCTCTGAAAATTTAATTAGCACTTGCTTTTAAAAATGCATAACCTCTCTGTCTGTTAGGTATCCAGTTTTCTTAATTTGCACCTTTATGTTTGAACTGTTGAATCTGTGTCAAATGATATGCTGTAGTCTATCTGAAAGATGGAAAAAGGAATTCAAAAGAGAAAGCCCTGACACACAATTGCAAGTGAATTTCACTTTAGCTTGGAAAACATTTGTATTTTTGAGAAAATAATCCATGAAAGAAGAGAGAGGGCATCACACTTAAATTATTCCGCTTTTGGGACTGTTTTCTTTTTAAGACTATGCATTGGAATTGACTAAAATTAAAATACCTTTTTTGTCCTGTGGCTGTTTTATGTGGACAAAGTGTGGGTATGAAGTAGCACAATTATATGGATAATTCAGATAACAGGGATACTTTAGGACAACTGCTTGATTTTAGCATAATGAGCTACTAATTTGGAGGCACAATTTAGGGGAACAATTGAGTCTATTTTCAGTATTCCCTCAAATGTAATGTACCTATTGATTTCCTTCCCATTTCAGACACAATATCATCAGTCATATTAACATACTCATGCATCACAAACCTATTCATCCTATGCTTGCATATATTTTATCAAAACTATTTAATTCCCCCATTCATCTACCATCCATTTGTGACTGCTACTGTCTAGCCTTTATCACAAGGTAGTAAACTTGAACCTCTTCACTTCGTAGAATCCTAATTTTCTTTTGCAGTGATGTTTTCTTATGTAATCATTTGCTAAAAATAGACTGAGATGAATTGAAGGTAGCTACTATAACCAACTGAGTCAGACAAATAAGGTAGGTCAATATTTCTAAATATCTTGCTAATATTATTAAAGCCTTTTTACCTAAAATAGATGAAGACCCACTGAAGAATTTTGAGCAGGGGAGTGTTACCATAACACTGCTTTTTAAATGGTCTGAAGGCATTTTAAAACACAGAGATGAAGGTAAGTTGGGGAGCAGTGAAAAGGGGGTTTAAGTGAGGACAGGAGTGATAAGGTTCCACACTCAGCTTTATTGTACAGTTGGCTAATGAAAGACAGAAACTTGAGATTCTGGAGATGAGTAAGCAGGCAAGGTTATTATGCTCTTGAAGCAGTTGCAGTAAGACCCAAGGGAAAATGGAACATTTACAGCAGTGTCCTAATGAGCTGCTGGGAGCCACTGATTTAAGTACTTCAACTGAGTCTTTAGGCATTAGCTTTTGTGATTTCAATGTCAGTTTCCTTAAGCTTTACTCATCCATTTCTTCCAAAAGCGATGGAGCACTATTTCTTATGCCAAACCTATTGCATCTGGTATAAATAGACTAACTTTTGTTTCCCTTACATTATCCTGAAATTTACTCTGAGATTTTAAAACAAAAGAGTATGGGTCTCAGAAATGCTATGTAGTTCCAGCAAACATCGAAGTGCAAAGAATCAGTTTAATGTTAAAGTGGTGGCTGTAGCAGTGAGGGCTCATAGGGAAGGGAAGGAATTGAAAAGCTCACTGCATGGATGGAAGAGTGAGGGAGAAAACAGATGACTTCTCAGCATCTGAAATAATGATGAATGCCAATTCAGTGGAATAGGCAGCAGAATTGATGAAGCACATTTGGAGGAGAGCTTTGGTTTATTTTGTTAGGCTACCCCCCACACCACGGATTCTAAAACTGCTCATGCCCAAAACTTAGGAGCTCTAGTCTGAAGGTATGGAAAGGACCTAGAGTTAAGCACTTTAAAGTGAATCTGCATGAAGCTTCTGAAACTGAGTTTATGAGTCAGTTTGCCCATTGGCACTGAGGAAAACACAAAAGGAAGCATTCTCAAGAGATCCCTGAGGAGAGTATTCACAAGATGAATAACACAACTGTAATCCGTGAAGGAAATGCAGCACAATCCACAAAGGAGGTGATTATCCAGAAGCCCTGCCTTCAGTAGAAGATGAGATTAGAACTCCTGGCTATGTGAGACCAACATATCTACTGATAAAAGATGCAGGAAGGAAGGGATTAAAAGGAATCCTTGTTTCAAGGCGAAAAGATGGTTATTCATTTTATTAACTAAGGAGTTAGATTTGTTATAAATAGTCAGGGCAGGTAACTGATGAGGTCAAAGCTTTAAGGAGCGTGGTGAAGGTTTGGGAGGGAAAAACACATAATGTAAAGACCTTAGCATTTATAACAAAAGCTGTTATCCCTTCCCCATGTAATGTTTTTTTTTTCTTTCTGAATGTAACCTATGTTCAACTGGTACAATGTCATTTAATAGTCTGCTTAATACTTCTAAATAATACAGTGCTTCTTACTTCTCTGACCATCTGTAAAACCTTTCTCTAACCCTTATTCATTTCTCTATGATGGTGGCTTCCTCGCTGTTCCTCAAACACATGGGACATGTTTGTCACCAAATAAACCAAAAGATTGCTTTCTTAAGCACATATGGATGGCTTCTCACTGTCTATTCCTTGTGCTTAGAATGTTATTCCTGAAACTATTTGTAATACTCACCCTGGGCACTTCCTACACAACTCACTGTCTCAGTGAAGTCTTTATCTGGTTAAAATGCCTAGTGGTACTCACTGTCATGTCAATACTTGTATCATTATTATTATTACTATTAAATTCTGTATTTCATTTCTTTCTCTTGTAGAAGCTACCTCAGGGTAGAACATTTTGTCTGTGTCATTTGTTAGGTATTTTCTTACCAACAAGCCTGTCTGTTGACATAAATAGTCCCAATCAGACCAAATCAAACTGAATTAAAAGATATCCAGGTTTAATTGGATGCCTGCACTCTCGGGTGGTCCTGGGAAACACGGAGGTGGGAAGGAAAGCTGACACACCACCAGAGAGGAAGAGGGGAGACCCTGTGTTTATTCTCTGGGGGGCAGTTTAAGTAGCCTGTGGGAGTGGACTTTACCTTCTCTGGGGAGGGGTCATCATTTGGTGGGCTTTCATGGAGGTGGAGTTTGGACTGAGGCAACTCCCAGGAAAGGGAACTTGAAATGGAGTTTTCTGCCCAGCATTCCAAAGATGAATGTCAGGGGGCTGGGATGAAGCCCCGACTAATTATCATTCACATGTGGCCTCTGCACATGGAATAATATCAGGCACAGTTTACACTTTACAAAGAATTGTTTGTGAAATAATTCTGCTATTTTATATCAGTCAAATTTAAATGTTATCAAATGATACTTTTTGTACGGTATAAGAAGTCTCCTCTCACTGGGCAGTGATTTCACACACCTTTAATCTCAGCCCTCAGGAGGCAGAGGCAAATGGATCTCTATGGGTTCAAGGCCAGCCTGATCTACAGAGTGAGCTTCTCTGTTACACAGAGAAACCCTGTTCAAGAATCCAAAAAAAGCCTCAACTCTCTTATAGCTCTATGCTTTCCACCATTCTGCCACCATCATTTCAATGAAAAAAAAAAATACAGTTCCCTTAGTATGACTATGGAAATCTTGGTGTTGGGTAAGTACTCTTGAACAGAAGGTACAAGAAAAAAGGCAAATGCATTTACTGTTACCATAGTAGGATGATCTTCTGCAAAGTTCTTTCTCAAAAACCTCTCTTCTCAACCATCCATTTCTGACACCCGCATTCTTGGCACAGAGTAGTAATTTCCTCCTGATCTCCAAAAGCGATGGAGCACTGTGCATTTCCTCCTGATCTTTCTTGAAAAATATCAGGATATAGAATAGGTGACTCATGTCCATTCATTTCTTAGGGTTAATAATTTTCCCAGAACACACAAAGAAGTGATGCTCTAGTTAGAACATACTTGGTAAAATTAAGATGTGAGGAAAAGAAAAATCAGAAATAAAAAACGTGTTCTTTGTTTTGGTGTTGGTGAGGTAGCAACTTGGGGGTGAGCTCAGATCATGACTTTCTCATGCTGGGAAAATGATAACTTCCTAGATACAGACAAAGAGAGTAACGGGGGTGGGGGTGGAACCTGTGTGCAAGAATGTCAGAGGTCAAGTCAATGTCTTCCTCTAATGATTTCTATGTTACTCTTACTTTTTGAGGCCAGGTCTCATTAAATTTGGAGATAACCTATTTTGTAGCCAGGCTGGCCAGCAATCCCTGGGATCCTCTTTGTTCTGAGTTCCAGTGCTGGGATTGAGAAGGTGTGCCTTCAGGCATGTTTTGTGTTTGTTTGTTGGTTTAACACGGGTGCTGGGGATCCAAAGTCAGGACATCATGCTTGTGTATCAAGCTTTTTATCCATACGGTCATTTGTCAAGCTTCATAATGTGTACATTCTTTATTAAATGCTCTTAATTATTTTGGGACAAATCTCAGTAAACTACACTCTTCTTAAGGAACTGATCCTTCCAGTTTTCTTTTTACAGAATTAGTATGAGCTATCAAGTTTTAAACATTGCTCTTATCAAAATCTAAGCACACAGCCTTGTCTAATACTTGGAAAGTGATATATCACGCTATCATCTTGCCAAGAAATGATGGTCTTTTCAGCATCCCAGTTCTCAGCTTGCATCATTTGACAGTGATTTCTGTCCATCCTTCTTGGTTTTCAACCCGTAATCATTCTCAAGCCATTTATCTAATGCCATGTGAATGTGTACATGACTGTCATCACACATTAATCTTTTGGGTAGAAAAGCAATAAGTTCTTAGTAGAAATAATGAAGTTTCTTAGTTTCCCTTTATCTTCCTTCTTGAACTGTATTTATAAAAATAGCATACACTTCGTACTCATGAAGTCAGTATACTCATTTAAGCCAGAAATGATTTATTGAGCATTATGCATATTCCCAGCACTAATTTGCCTACTTTTCCCTATAACTTCTTCATTCCAGATGTAGCTTCTGAACTTTAAACTTCATTTCAATGAGACATGATGTGGGATTCCCCTCTGTATACTGTGAATATGATTGATTAATGAATAAAGAAACTGGCTTGGCCTGATTAGGGTAGAGTAGAGCTAGGCAGGGAAAACTAAAGTGAATGCTGGGAGAAAGAAGGCAGAGTCAGGGAGTAGCCATGTAGCCCTGCTAGAGACAGACGCCAAACCTTGCTGGTAAGCCACAGCCACTTGGCAATACACAGATTAAAGGAAATGGGTTAAATTAAGATGTAAGAGTTAGCCAATAAGAAACTAGAGCTAATAGGCTAAGCAGTGATTTAATTAATATAGTTTCTGTGCGGTTATTTCGAGTCTTGGCAGCAGGGAAAAACAAGTGGCCGCCCTTCAACAGAGACAGGATCTCACTATGCAAACCTAGCCTTGTCCCAAATTCTCTGTTTACATAGTTAGTCTAGGCTATCCCTGAACTCATGATCCTTCTGCTTCAGTTTATTAGGTGCTCAAGTTACAGGGAAGTGCTTCCATGTCCAATTAAGCTCTAAACTTCTTTAATTTACTTTTGGTCATTCTCCAATATTTTGAATTCTAGTCTTTTTTATCATAATATTTTGTTCTCCCATATGAGGTTTTGTACTTTATCATGTTTCTAGTTTCATAGCATAGTTACAAAACTTAATTTCTGTCGGGCAGAATAGGCAATCAGGTGGCAAGAGGAAAGGCCACACATGGAGTAACTATGGCTATATTACTAAATAAACCAATTATGGTACAGTCAGAAGCAGTTCAGTTACAAAATTAGAAGAACCCAATGAAGGAATTGAGGTTAGTTTAGGAAGGCTGTATGGCAAACTTACAGCAGTGAATTATGTATGTTATACAAATCCCAATCACAAAGCAAAAAGCAATAGATCAACAAAGCACTCTAGATTCCCGATAGACTACCTAGTTGAAGCCTAAGCAAGGCCTTACACATGAATTGGCCAAGCACACAACTATTAAAGAATCGTCCACAGTTGTAATGAGCATAGTAAAAGTACATTTTAGACATGTAAAAATAGGTTGGTCAGGATTCTCACTATATCCAAGGCTGCACCTGATACCCAGAACCCAGTGACGTCACTCACTCAAGATAACCAGATCCAGTCCTAGAACCCTATGACACCCACTGGACAGCATATAAGCAGAGACGAAGAGCAACACTCTACTCTGCACATCTGGAGAGACACCACCTCGATCTGACCCTGTGGATGGAGAGTCTCCCTGACTCTCAGATCAGAGACTTCTGGTAGATTTTGGACCTGAGCTTCAGCTAAAATACATTGCATAGGTGAGCAGCCTCGGGGAGATGGGCTTAAGAACGTAGTTACAAATTTAGAGTGCAAACTTTGTGTGGTGACCCTCAGCATAATAAAATATAATTTTTGCTCTACTAACTCTGCATATCTACCTTCTTGCTTGTGACAACAACCAAGAGTGTCCAATTTGGTCTTCAGTCAGAGTAGGACACAATGTCAAAAAACAAAGAGGTTCCAAATTTATGTTATGGGATTTTACATTTGTCCATAAATTCAGGCCATTATGCTTCTAGACTCTAAGTGGCTAGGTTTAGCTGAGCCCAGGGGTTGGGGTTACTAGACTCTACCTGTGAGGTCTGAAGGATTGCCTGAGAGGGAACTGGACTCACTGGTATTATGAATTAGAAAAGGATTCACAGCCAGATGCCCTTTAACCTTCTTTAATTTTCACTGAGGTAATTCGTCTTGATTCAATGGCTTATGGTCCTAATTGTTCCATGGGGTTAATTACCTTCTCCATAGTAAATAAAATCTTTTAACATATTTTACTGAAAAGGAAGTGATTCTGATGTCCTGGGTGTGACCTTCAGGGTTTTTTTCCCCCCAGAAGTTCTACAGGGAAATTTCTCACAGACACAGGCTCTCTGAATTAGAAACTAGTTTTTATGATCACTCTGTTAGTGTATAACTTTCTACTTGAAGTCTTCTAAAAATATAGCTACATGGTATGAATGTAATTAGACACTACCTTTGCATGCTATATGGTCAATAAAGGGTCAACATTTTATTATGTCATTTATACCTCTCTTGGATTGATGGTTCACGCAATGTCTAGATTTGTAGAGGTGAGAAACAGAGTCATTATCTAAAACTGTACATAAGGATTCCAAATTTACAGAGCCCTTTAGGAAAATCAGGTATCCATGATACCTGCCGAGGGACACAGGGCTTAAGGTACCTTCAATAGCCCATAACACATTAAGTGAAGATAGTAGTGGTGAGAT
>PVIU01030390.1:0-16178 GCA_004026605.1 Ondatra zibethicus | reverse complement strand
GCCTCTCCAGCATAAGTTGTCATCAGTGTTTTTGATCTTGGCCATTCTTACAGGTGTAAGATGGAATCTCAGAGTTGTTTTGATTTGCATTTCTCTGATGACTAAGGATGTTGAACATTTCCTTAAGTGTCTTTCAGCCATTTTAGATTCCTCTGTTGAGAGTTCTCTGTTTAGGTCTGTACTCCATTTTTTTTAATTGAATTCTGTGTTCTTTTGGTGTCTAATTTCTTGAGTTCTTTGTATATTTTGGAGATCAGACCTCTGTCTGATGTGGGGTTAGTGAAGATCTTTTCCCATTCTGTAGGCTGTTGTTTTATCTTGTTGACCGTGTCCTTTGCTTTACAGAAGCTTTTCAGTTTCAGGAGGTCCCATTTATTGTTTCTCTCAGTGTCTGTGCTGCTGGGGTTCTATTTAGGAAGTGGTTTCCTGTGCCAATGCGTTCAAGTGTACTTCCCACTTTCTCTTCTATAAGGTTCAGTGTGGCTGGCTTTATATTGAGGTGTTTGATCCATTTGGATTTGAGTTTTGTGCATGGTGATAGATATGGGTCTATTTTCATTTTTCTACATGTTGCTATCCAGTTATGCCAGCACCACTTGTTGAATATGCTTTCTTTTTTCCATTTGATATCTTTTGCTTCTTTATCAAATATCAGGTTTTCGAAGATGTGTGGATTGATATCCAGGTCTTCTATTTGGTTCCATTGGTCCTCCTGTCTGTTCTTAGGCCAGTACCAGGCTGTTTTCAGTACTGTGGCTCTGTAGTATAGTTTGAAGTCAGGGATTGTGATGCCTCCAGAAGTTCTTTTGTTGCCTAGGATTGTTTTGGCTATCGTGGGTTTTTTGCTTTTCCAAATGAAGTTGAGTACCGTGAGTTTATAGCTCTTGCAGGATTATGTCTTGCAAGATCACTCAGCAGAGGGCTTCTGTGTAGTAAGTTCTAAAGCCTGTTCAGATGCTGATTTGAGGCTCTTTTTTTTTTGAGACTTGGTTTTTCTGTGTAGCCCTGGCTGCCCTGGAACTAGCTCTGTAGACCAGGCAGGCCTCTTCCTCTGCCTTCTGAGTTCTGGGATTAAAGACCACCATCGGCAGCACTAAGGCTCTTTCTCATAGGTACTAATGCTGGGGATGCTCGGGTGCTCGTGCATCTTTCTGTGAAATGGCTGGGATCCACCTGAGACATTATAACCAGAGATCCTTTGTTTTTGAGACAGGGACTCATTATGTAGTCGTGGTTGGCCTAGGACTCACAGGCTGGTTTTGAACTTGTGGTGCTCCTCCTGTCTGCTTTCCAAGTGCTGTGATTACAGGCATCTACTACTTCCATGGCATGTGTGATCCTTAATAAATATAGGTGGTTACCAGAGGTTGGCATGGGTGACAAGTCTCAGAATGAGCAAGAGAAAAGCACTCACTTCTCTCCCTCCAGCGTCTTTGAAATTTATTTTTTGTCATGGCACTGCGAATTAAGCACAGGCTACACATGCTCTTTCACTGAACCACACCCCAGCTGTCCTGTGTTGTCTTGGTCGCTAAGTATCAATCATTTCATTGGTAAGCTCTTTGAGTCATTCCATGTGCCTTCTTCAGGTAATACAGACACAGCTCCATGGTAGTGCAGGTGTGGCTGGTTTGTGGACTAGTCCCTACTGTGGTGAATTCTGCTAGGTAGAAGGTGGGAGGAAGAGCTATTTGAAGACTTTTGTTTGTTTCAGTACCTAATGTCCAAAGTAGCTGAGCCAGAGTCTGGGGTGGTGCAGGCTTATAATCATAACACTTGGGTGGTAGAGGCAGGAGGATCAGGAGTTTGAAGCTAACTAGCTTGGGCTACTCAAAACCAAACCAAACCGGAAACAACCCCCCAGAACAAAAACAATTGCTGGGCCAAGTAGAAGGCTGCACTTGCCGCCTGACCAACCGAATACAGTCCAGGCTCCTGCTGTGAAGGAGAGCACTGACTCCCGTGATTTGCCCTCTGGCCTCTAGCACACTGTGTCATGCAGCTACACTCATATACACACAACCTACACACATAATAATAAACCAAATACTAAAAAGAAACCAAAAAATCTCTGTAAGTGCATAGAGCCCTGGAGGCCAGTCCTAGAAACACACATTCCTATGAGTCCTCTCATTTCTCTGCGTCTTCTCAGTGGGATTCTCAGCTGCTGGAGTCACTGCTTCTCACTAGTCAGCATGCTGCCAACCACAGAACTATCTTATTGTCCATATAGTTGAGGGAAAGACTTTAGTCATCAGAAATGCTTTGGAAAAATTAGCTAAGAGTGGGGTTTAATGTATATTCAAGCTCAAGGGGATGGCTTATGGCATGGAAACTTCGATTAGTAAAGATCTATTTGAAATACCATAGGGACAGCCCCAGAGTGACACAGAAGCGAAGTGTCTGGAAAGATAGTGGAACTGAAATGACACACTAAACAGTTTGTGGGAAATGATCATAATTAAGCATAAGAGCTCTGTCCCTCGGGACATCCACCAGTAACAACAGCGGGAAACTAATGCTTATTAACCCTTTCCTCTGTTGGTCCTCTGCACTAAATACTGGTTTCTGTGGTTCCCCTGGAAACAGCCCTCTCATCTGCTCACCCTTAATAACAGGACGGGCCTAATTACAAGTTGTAAATGAAATGCTGCAGTCTGTTTCATAGAAGGGTAAGCAAAGGGCCACCTGCCTATCGCCTGCTTCTGATACTGCTGAGGGGTAAGGGGATGTTTACTGGATCTCACCTGAGACACCGCAGCAGTTCTGCCAGGACCTCCCACACCTACATCTGGGTTCGCAGTAATGCTCTAGGGAGGAGAGGAGACTGAGATAGCCAGGGTGAGGACCCACCCAGCCCTGATTGAGAAATGAGCAGTAGACTAATGATTAACTTTGATTTCAGGCTGTATGTGGTTGTTTACTATAATACTAGCAGTTTGGAGGCTGAGGCAGGTGGATTGCTAATTGGAGGCCAGCCTGGGTTACACAGTGAGACTGTCTTGAAACAAACAAACAAAAAGGAAAAAAGTTATTTTTATACCTTTTTTTGTTTGTTTGTTTATTTAACAGGGTATTTCTGTGTAATAGCCCTGGCTGTCCTGGAACTAGTATTTGTAGACCAGGCTGACCTTGAGCTCACAGAGATCCTGCCTATGTCTCCTGGGTGCTGGTGTTAAAGGTGTGTGCCACCATTGCCTGGCTTAGTGTTTTTAAAAATATACAAACCTTTTACAATTTATAATTTATATTATAATTTAGAAGTATTAAAATTACCTTTTCTTTTGAATTTATTTTGAACTTAAGATCTTTATATTTTTAAAAATATAAAGGGGCTGTGAATGTGAGCACAGGTGCTCCAGAGGCCAGAGGTGATGAGTCCCCTGAAATTAGAGTTACAGATGGCTTCAAACTTCCTGCTGAGGCTGCTGGAAACTGAACCTAGGTTCTTTGAAAGTTTAGCAAGTGCTCTTAATGACTGAGCCATCTCTCCAGCCCTCACTAGTGTTAACATTTTAATTCCATTTTGTTTTATCATTTTGTCTCTTTTCTCACTATGTGCATATCTGCAGATATATAGTATTTTGTAACAATTTTCTGAAAATTCAGGGTAAGTTACATAGCTCATAACTCTTTATTGCTAAAAGTACTTGAATATGTTTTCTTTTGTTCAGTTTTGGTGCTTAAACCCAGACCCTTATGCATATTTAGGGCAAGCTTTCTACCATTTATCTACCTCATGCCTTTGAAAGATTTAAAAATTTTCATTTATGGGGCTGGAGAGATGGCTTAGTGGTTAAGAGCACTGACTGCTCTTCTAGAGGACCCGGGTTCAATTCCCAGCACCCACATGGCAGCTCACAACTGTCTGAAGATCCAGTAGCAGGGGATCTGACGCCTTTACACCAATGCACATAAACTAAAGTTAAATAAAGCATAAGAAAAAAAAATTTTTCATTTATGTGTACATGTGTGTTCTACATGTCTTTTTATACACATTTGTACGGGTGCCTTGGGAGACCAGAAGAGGACATTGGTTCCCCTGGAACTGGAGTGACAGGTGGTTGTGAGCTGCCTGATGTGGGTGCAGAGAACTGAACTCCAGTCTTCTGCAGGAGCAGCAAGTGCTCTAACTATGGAGCCATTTCTCTAGCCCCTTGTGACAACAAGCTTTTTGAAAACACAACCTTTGTGAAAACGTTTTTTTTAATATTCTTTTATTTTTCATTCAAAAAATTTACACTTCCTCCCCTTCTCCCAGTCCCCTCCCGCTCCCCCACTAACCCTCCTCCCTCCCCCTGCTTCCTTAAGAGGGAGCCCAAGGCCCTCCCCCCTCCATCCCGGTCTAGGAAGGTGTGCATCCATATAGACTGGATTCCCAAAAAGCTAATACACGCAGAAGAGATAGGACCCAGTGCCATTATCATTGGCTTCTCAGTCAGCCCCCATTGACAGCCACATTCAGAGATTCCGGTTTGATCATATGCTCATTCAGTCCTGGTCTAGCTGGATTTGGTGAGCTTCCATTAGATCAGGCACACTGTCTCAGTTGGTGGACCAGTCTCTCCCGGTCCTGACTTCCTTGCTCATCTTCTCCCACCTTCTGCTCTTCCAGTGGACCTTGGTAGCTCAGTCCATTGCTCTGATGTGAATGTGGGTCTCTGTCTCTATCTCCATCCATCGGATGAAATTTCTATGGTGATGATCTGAAAACGGTTTTTATTCAGCTGTATGTATATATGTCCTGGAGACAGTATCTCTCTGTGTAGCCCTAACTGGCTCTGCTTTGTAGCCCAGCCGGCCCCAAGCTGTGGGCACTTCCACCTTTTCCTTCTGAGAGCCAGGGTTACAGGTGCTCACCACCATGCTTGGCTCCAACTTTCAGCAGTTTTTACAAAATTTTATTTATTTTTATGTGTATGAATGTAATGTCTGTGTGTATGTCTATGTACTATGTGACTCTATGGAAGCCAGAAGAGGGCATTGGATCTCCTGGAACTGGCATCACATATGGGTATGTTGTCTCCAAATTTTATTTGGAGACAGGATCTTACCATGTTGCTCAGGCTGTCCTGAAATAGTTTATGAAGCCTATGGGGGCTATCCTTGAACTGTCTAAATAGTCCAGATTGACCTGCAACTTTGTGTAGCCCAAGCTGGTCTCGAACTTGCAGTTCTCTTGCCTCGACTTCCCTCAACCTTGTAATAACTGGGATTATAGGAATATGTCATGTGCTTGGCTTCTACTGTACTTTTCCTTTTTCTTTTCTTTTCTTTTTTGATGTAACTCTAGATTTCTGGGAATAAACAACTCATGAAATTATTACCACTTTTATATACATTGAAATACCTTTTCCCCAGTTAGATTGCATATTGAGAAAACCTGGGGGCTGGAGAGACAGCTCAGTGGTTAAAAGCACTGGCTGCTCTTACAGAGGACTGAGGTTTAATTCCCAATACCTACATGGTGACTTTCAACTGTCTGTAACTCCAGTTCCAGGTAATTAGCACTCTCTTCTGGCTTTCCCAGGTACTGCAGGCAAAACACCCCGTACATAAAATAAAAATAAAATCTTGTAAACAAAAATAAATCCTTCAGGGGGCTGGAAAGATGGCTCAGAGGGTAAGAGCACTGACTGCTCCTCCAGAGGACCTGAATTCAATTCCCAGCAACCACATGTTGGCTCACAACCATCTATAATAGGATCTGATGCCCTCTTCTGATGTGCAGGTACACATGTAGAACACTCATACATAAAATATAAATAAATAACATTAAAAAAATAGTTCCCTAAACAGAAACAACCCAAACTCCAGAACTGCCCTCTCCTGCAACCCTGTTTTTTTTTTTTTTTTTTTTGAGACAGGGTGTCTCTGTGTAATCTTGGCTGTTCTGAAACTCACTCTGTAGACCAGGCTGGCCTTGAACTCACAGATACACCTGCCTCTGCCTCCTGAGTGCTGGGATTAAAGGCATGTGCTACCACTGTTCGACCAGAACTGCATTCTTTCCTCTCTTTCTCACCTGAATATTAGGTCCTGAAGAATCATCTAGTATTACTTATTCTGTATATTTAATGCTTATAAAAGTACAACTTGTGTTAATAAATGAAAATGCATGTAAAAAGTCCTTATTGACTTTATGAGAGGGAATTCCAAAATGTGTAAATTTTAAAAAATTGTTTTTCGAGACAGGGTTTCTCTGTAGCTTTAGAGCCTGTCCTAGAACTAACTCTTGTAGACCAGGCTGGTCTTGAACTCACAGAGATCCACCTGCCTCTGCCTCCCAAGTGCTGGGATTAAAGGCGTGCGCCACCACTGCCCGGCAAATTTTAAAAAATTGTTAAATGTACTTAATAGAAATAATGGCTGTTGGGGCTGGAGAGATGGCTCAGTGGTTAAGAGCACTGGCTCTTCTTCCTAGAGGACCCGAGTTCTGTTCCCATCACCCACATGACAACTTCCAACTGTCTGTGACTTCAGTGCCAGGGGATCTGATTACCTTCACACCAATACACATAAAATAAAGTTAAATAAAAAAAAAAATAATGGCTGTCTTTTCATAGTTCAAGGCCGAAGATGAAATTTGTCTCTGTGTCTGTACTGACCTTTGGAGAGCTGTTTGACACTGGGTCATTTCCTGTACTGTTGAGCATGGTAGACCTCCCTGGTTACGTCAGAGGAACTTCCATGCCTTTGCTGTGGAATATGTTTGGTGCTCTTCACCATGCGGTCTACTTCAGCTGCTGGTTGTGTTGGAAGACTCTTGACCCCTATTGTTTTAAATTTGTATTGGTTACCAATAGACACTACACTGCTTTATAAGTGATGGACTTGGGACAGACTGGGTGAGGTGATGCTAGGATGCCAGTGCAGCAGTGGCAAGAAGCGGCAGAAGAATTCTCTCCACCAGCGATAAGCTAGTGAAAATATGGAAATTTGATATTTCTCATGAGAGAGGCTTTGGAGCAAGCTTTTTTTTTTTAAATTTTTTAACTTTATTTCATATGCATTGGTATAATGATGTCAGACTGTCTGGAACTGGAGTTACAGACAGCTGTGAGCTGCCATGTGGGTGCTGGGAATTGAACCCGGGTCCTCTGGAAGAACAGTCAGTGCTCTTAACCACTGAGTCATCTTGCCAGCCCTGGAGCAAGCTTTTAGCTTAGGCCGATTCCTTAGATAATCACCTTTATTTATTTTATTTATTTTTTTATTTTTATTGAGACAGGGTTTCTCTGTGTAGCCATGGCTGTTCTGGAACTTTCTCTGTAGACCAGATTGTTTTGGAACTCACAGAGATCTACCTGTCTCTGCCTCTTGAGTACTGGGATTAAAGGCATGTACCACCACTGACTAGCTGAATCCAAATTATTATTATTATTTTTAATAATTTTACTTTTCTTTCATTTGCATTGGTATTTTGCCTGCATGTATGTCTGTGAGGGTGTCAGACCTTGGAGTTAGAGACAATTGTTAGCTTCCATGTGGGTGCTGGGGATTGAACCCTGATCCTCTGGAGGAGCAGTTAGTGCTCTTAACCACTTAGCGATCTCTCCAGCCCTGAGTCCAAATTCTTAACGACTTTGTAGTAGCCTGTAGATGGGAAACTTGCTTCATCAGCTGCGTGTGTCCAGTATAAGGGATATACTAGAATCAATAGCCATTCTATGTCATCAAGTGGAGCTGCTTCTCCACTGAGTATTGCATTTTTGTGTACCAAAACTGGGGAGACTGAGGCAGGAAGACTGGAGCTCCAGAGTCTCCTAGGCTGCAGAGTGAGATTCTGACTCCATAATACATTGCTGCATGTTAGCCCTTTGCAGGAGTTTGGGGTCCACTGAGAAGGAGACATCTTCAGGCCTCTACCTCCATGGAATTGCTGGTCCAGCCTTGAGTGTAGCGGTTGTGGAGCTCTGTGATTAGACGCTGAGCTATGCATCACCCAGGGGAAGTATGGGACTCATCAGGAAGGTGGGATGGGGTTTCTGACTGTGGAGCTGCAGAGGGGTAACATGCTCAGAGGCCACATAGGGTCACCACAGAGGTTACCAGAGCACAAGAGGCAGTAGGGACCCATTAATATCTGTGACTTTACTGTGTTTTCTTTTAAAATTATTTCATTAAATTTTTTTATTACTTTTATTTAGTTTAAAATTTTGCTTTCTTATTTTATGAATGGGAGAAAGTGTGTGTGTTTGTCTGCCCCTCAGTGTGGTTAGAAGACAGCACTGGAGAGGTGGTTCTCTCCTTCACCATGTTGATTCCAGGGGTCTGACTCTGGCTGCCATGATTGGCAGTAAGTGCTTTATCTACTGTGCTGTCTCACTGGCCTATTTATTTATTTATGGTGTGTGTGTGTACACTTTGGGGGAAGTGCACATGGATGCCATGACACACATGTGAAAGTCAGATGGTCAGTCATGGTGGCGAGCGCCTTTAACCCACTGAGCCGTCTTGCCGGCTTTTCTCCCTACAGTCAGTGCTCTGCTTCCAAAGCACTGAGCTGGCCTGCGCGTGACACTGTCTTTGTATTAACTTACGTCCATTGCGTGACAGTGCTCACTCAGGTTCATCTCTTAGTGTGGCAGGAAACTCAGAACCCACAATGGAAAAATCTCACAAATTTAACTCCATCAAGAGGAACTTCTGTAGGAAAAAAACAACCGAGGAAGAGGGGACAAAAGCAAGAAATACCTGCCATACTTGAAGTTAAGGATAATTTTCTGGTTGTCATAAGCTTCTACATATTAATAAGAGGAAGTTTCAAAAGAGGGGAAAAGTCCCAGCATTTGAGTGAGGCAAAAAAACAAACAAACAAAAACAAAAATGGACTGACAAAAATGGTGGAAAGGTATCAAAGAAATGCAAATTGAGCTAAAGCCACTTTCCTCTGGTCAGAGGCACAGACAGCTTGATAATTTATGCAGTGTTGGTAAAGATGAGCGATGGAATGTCTGGAAGGTATGCCTTGTTAGGGTGGTTGGCAGTATTTTTCACCATAGAAATTAGGGGCTGGGGATACAGCTTAGTGTTTAGCGTGTACCACACATGTCCAAACAAAAGAATCCCTTAAATAGCCTGGAATGTGCTGGGACAAGGCTGATTGTACTCTGCCTTGTGAATGCTGGGATTGCACATGAGCACTACCCTGCTTGACTTTGAGACGGTCTTGCTGTGTTGGCTAGGTTGGCTCTGTCACTCAGATCTACCTGCCTCAGCCTCCTGAGCACTGATATTACAGATGTGAGTAACCAAAGCAACTGCATAATCAAACCTCTTATATCAGGGATATAACTGTGGTGACACATTTGTACAATAGAATATTCTGTACTCACACAAAAAAAAATGTATTCCCACAGGAAGACCTTCAAGTTGTAGGTTAAAAGTTGGGTTCCTGCTTGTGTGTGCAGTGCTGAGTTTCTCACAAGTGACTTTTTTTATTTTTTATTTTTGGTTTTTCGAGACAGGGTTGCTCTGTGTAGCTTTGGAGCCTGTCCTGGAACTCACTTTGTAGACCAGGCTGGCCTTGAACGCACTGAGATCCTCCCAAATGTTGGAATTAAAGGTCTGCGCCACCACTGCCCAGCTGTGACTTTAGTTTTGAGAGAGGGTTTCTCACTGAATCCAGAGCCCACATAAAAGTGGAGAAACCATCCCTACAAGGTTTTGGCTGGAGTGTCTGTCCAGCAAGCTCTGCGGGCTCTTCTGTCCTCACCTCTCTGGTACTAGAGTTACAGATACAAGCCACCACACCCAACTTCTACATGGGTGCTGGGGATCTGAACTTAGAGAGTCCTATGCTTGCATGGCAGGCACTTTACTGACTGAGCCATCTCCCTAGCCATGATCTACTGGTAAAACACCCACACATCAAGGATATAGAGTCTTAAAAACAACCCCTTGGGAATGGAGAGTTGGCTCAGAGGTTAAGAACACTGACTGCTCTTCCAAGCAACCACATGGTGACTCACAACCATCTGTAATGAGATCATCTGGTGCCCTCTTCTGAACATTGTATACATAATAAATAAATTCATATATATAAAAAATCAACCCCTGATGATTGTAGGCTTAAGGGTAATTTTTCAAACACTGTAAGATTTTTGTTTTTAAAATAGAAGGAAGAGAGGACAGTGGGAAAGAGAATAGGCCAGCAGGTAAATGTGGGGCCCAGGCTGGATAACTGCACAGTGAAGCGATTGCTGAACCTGCCATACTCAACTCAGGAGTACTGATAGTAGGCCATGACTCCAGAGAGGGAGGCTGGGATTGCTTCACTGTCTATCCAGAAGAAGCACCATTTTCCCTATTAGCGTCCTGGTAATTTGGGGCTGGAAAGAGCCTCGTGGCTAAGAGCACTTGTTGCTCTTCTAGAGGACCTGGGTTCAATTCCCAGCACCCATGTAGCAGCTCACAACTATATGACTTTAGAGGATCTGATGTCCTTTTTGGCCTCTGGTTACACAGTACACATTTGATGCACCAGTAAAACACTCCTATACATAAAAATATAAATAAATCTCATAACTCTGATTGTTGTAGACTTATGGGTAATTTTCCAATACAACAAAATATCCAGCATCATTATTTAAAATAATTGAGTCAGTGAGATGGCTCAGTGGATAAAGGCACTTGCCCTTGGTCCTTATGACCTGAGTTCTATCCCTAGGACCATGTGGTGGAAGGATAGAACCCACCCCAAATTGTCCCATTATCTGCACATGAGTGCCATGGCATGAACACACCCATACAGAAAATTAGAATCTTAGTAGAAACAGGAAAATTCTGCAGATTACTAAAGAGCTAAAGTGAAAGTTGACAATGATGGGTAGAGCCAGGCACTGTCCTGGAACCCCAGCGTGCTGTGCCCCACCCAATGACTGATTTGAACAGAAGTTTGCAACCTAAACTCTGCTTAGAAAATAAATTGGCACAGGGGGAGCAACATTGGCTAAATCACACAGACACAGGCAGAGATGGTCGGTTCCTGAGAACAGGCAGGACTGTCTCAGAAGAGCACTGAACCAAAACACCTAGTGACCTGCAGGCATAGCTGGGGCAGGTGTGTGACTTCTTTTGGTGCCTTTATGATCTACATTAACTCATCCTCTCAACCCCCTGTGCCATAGGGGGCTCTTCCTGCTTCATAGATGGCTTAAGAGGGGTTAATTAACTAGCAAGGGTCACTGAGCTAGGATTTGAACCAAGACAGTCTGACACCAGGTTTAGGGTTTCTACCTTTGAAACCTTACTATCAAATGATTTTTCATCCACTGGAGGGTGCTTTTAGCACTAAAACCATAAATCTGGGTACTCTGGTGGTTTGGCTCTGTCTCTGACCTGTATTATGAAATACTTAATTTTTCGAAGTTCCCCTCCTCCTCCAGACAGGATCTTACTCTGTAGCCCTGACTTGGTCTAGAACTCTGTAGGCTTTGAACTCACAGAAATCTGCTTGCCTCCATCTCTTGAGTGCTAGGACTGATTTAAGTCGTGCAGCACCACACCCGCCTCTTTTTTGTTTGTTATGAATAGAAGGTGTTCATGCCTCTCAGCTTTAGACTGCCAAGCCAGAGTGAACACAGAGGTTTGCAGATGGAGTAGAAGAGACTTGGTGTGGTTAAGGTAAGAGTACTGTTAAGCCTTTTGAAAACTTGAAGAGCTGGAAACCCACCACTAACTTGCATTTTGACTCCTGATGGGACTCTTTGAGCTCCTAGATGGGAGCCACAGTTCAGAAGCTGCAGCAAAGACTTTTTGTTTTGTTTTTCTTTTTTCTTTTTTTAAATTTTTTTTAAAACGTTTTATTTATTGCAGGTGGTTGTGAGCCACCTTGTGGGTGGTGAGAATTGAACTCAGGACCTCTGGAAGATCAGGCAGTGCTATTAACCTCTGAGCCATCTCTCCACCCCCTTGTTTTGTTTTTCAATAAAGGGTTTCATCTTGGAACTCACTCTGTAGACCAGGCTGTCCTAGAACTCAGAGATCCACCTGCTTTTGCTTCTTGAATACTGGGAGTAAAGGTATGGGCAGCCACTACCTGGCTTTTTTGTTTTTTTTTTTTTTTTCTTCTTCTTTCTTTTAAAAACAAGACAAAAAAACGATGGGGGGGCTGGAGAGATGGCTTAGCGGTTAAGAGCATTGCCTGCTCTTTCAAAGGTCCTGAGTTCAATTCCCAGCAACCACATGGTGGCTCACAACCATCTGTAATGAGGTCTGGTGCACTCTTCTGGCTTGCAGACATACATGTAGACAGAATATTGTATACATAATAAATAAACATTTTTTAAAAAAACAAACAATGGATGGCTCAAATTATCATTCTGAATGCCAGAGTATTGGATGTTGGGTTAATGGGTTTCATGAACCGGGGTCATTGTGTCCCTGGGTGAAATTCTCTCTTGCTCTTTTGACCAGCTCTCAGGAGGGAGGAGTAGACAGTCAACTCCTATTTTATTCTTTTGACTTGAGTCTTGAGCCTTTTCTCAGATGTGCAGTCAAACAGAATAATGTTCTAGGCCTCTGCAACTGGTAAGATGTAGTGATGTCCACGTGGGACTACTGTGGGTTTGTCAGTCCCTGCTTGCATGTTGTTAGAACAGAATGTGCTTATGAATTAAAATCCTAGATTGCTGCTTACTGAGGACCAGGCACTCAGTGACTAGCAGGCAACTCAGACTGCAATGGCTCTGCCTTACTCTTCACCCTTCCCAGGTTGCTGCCCTGTTGTTACCTTTGGAACTGGGCAGGCATGTAGCTCAGTGGGAGAGCACATGTGTAGTGCGTGTAGAGCCCTCAGTCCTATTCTCAGTAGCATACAAAAAGCTTTTTTTTTTTTTTTTTTAATGACAGGGTCTCATGTAGCTTAGGTTGTAGCTGAGGATGGCCTCCACCTCTAAAGTACTGAGATTTGGGTGTGTACCCCACCCCCTGTTTTTTGTGGTATGGCTAATGCAGTACTGAAGTGGAACTCAGGGTCCCATACATGCTAAGCAAGGACTCTGTCAATGGGATGCAGCCCCAGCCCTTGGATCCTAACATTTAATATTGACTCTTATTTTCTGGGAGTATTTAGATATTTAGAGATAACAGCTGCTAAAAACACAGGATCTTAACATTAATTCACCTAACATGAATCTTGGTGATTTGAAGTCCATAAAGGAGATCTTAAATATTTTATTTAAGTAGTGTGTGTTTGTGTGTGCATGTGCACACTCTTGGATGAGTAGGGGTGCCCTTGGAGGTCAGAAGAGGGAATCACATTCTCTGGAGCTAAGTTACAGATTGTTGTAGCCACCATGTAGGTGCTAGAGGAAGCAAAAAGGAGAAGTTGCCATGGGAAGGCAGCTTATGTTTATTTCTGGAAATACCTTGTTCGGCTCTTATGTCTGTATATTTGTCTCTACATGTGTATTTAAATGTTAAGTTTGCATGGGTATCTCCCTTTGCAGTCTGGTACCCTGTGAGTGTTCTGGTTCTTCAGCAGTGTGAAGCTGGCTCTTGTGAGCCTCAGAACCTGTCCTGATTCATGAGATAGTTTGTGTTTGTCTGGTTTTGTTGCTTGCAGACAATTTCCTGATTGTATGGATGACCTTTTGGGGCAGACAAACTCACGAGTGCATTGTGTGAATAGTCCAGCCCTACTGGCTGTGTCCCTCTCCCACCTCTAGTACCTGCAGGATGGCAGGATCTCAATGTTCCACCCAGGAAAAGGGACTAAGGAAAGGGGAAGGTCTAGCCTGAAAACTAGCTGTCAGCTGCTGCTCACAGGCCTCTACCCATGATGGTGTGAGGGTTCTCAGCTGTGGTGGTGTGGGTGTTACTGAGGTGTCTGGTTCTCAGTGTTGTTTTTCCTCCTTCCAGATGGTTTCACCCCAACATCACTGGTGTGGAGGCAGAGAATCTCCTGCTGACCAGAGGAGTCGATGGCAGTTTTTTGGCAAGGCCCAGTAAGAGTAATCCTGGAGACTTCACTCTGTCCGTTAGGTAAGTTGGAAGGTAAAGAGAGACACTCAGGGTCTTTTCAGAGAAAGGACAGGGCCACATTTGACTGCCTCACACCTCCCTGCAGAGCTTGAGGTCCTGTCCGTTGCCCTGTGGACCACTCAGGGCATTGGCCTGCTCCTATGGTTTTTTTTTATGATTTTATTTTATGTGTATGAATGTTATGCTTGTATGTATGTGTGTGTGTGCTTGGTGCCCACCGAGGCTAGCAGAGGTCATCAGATCCCCTGGAACTGGAGTAATAGATACTTGTGAGCCACCATGTGGGTGCTGGGAACTGAACCTGACTCCTTAGGAAGAGCAGCCAGTTCTCCTAACCGATGAACCAAGTCTCCAGCCCCAGTTCTGAAGTGCTGTTTGAGTTGCATGCTGGGACATCTAGCTGTTCATTGTAATGGCTACTCGGTGGTCAAACGATGTAAACATACTAACTTCTCCATTCTTCTAGTGATGGACATTGGGAGGCTTTGGTTTGCTTTAAATCCTTGAGGACAGTGTGGTGCATCCTCATAGTCACTTTGAGCAGGCATGGGGGAGTTTCCTAGATGATGATTTCTATATGCCTTTTCTAGCTATTTATTTATTTTTGTTCTTTTGGGGGGAGATATGTTTACTATATCTGAATGAATATTTTGCCTGATGCTCACAGAGGTGAGCAGAGGACTTTGGATCCCCTGGAATGTGGGATCTGGAGTTATGAATAGTCATAAGCCACCATGTGGGTGCTGGGGACTGAATACAGGTCCTCTGCAGCAGCAATCATGCTCTTAGCTGCTGAGCATCTCTTGCCCCTATAGATTTTTTTTTTTTTTTTTTTTTGGTTTTTCAAGATAGGGTTTCTCTGTAGCTTTGAAGCCTGTCCTGGAACTAGCTCTTGTACACCAGGCTGGCCTTTCGCCTGCTTCTGCCTCCCGAGTGCTGGGATTAAAGGCCTGCCCCACCACCACCTGGCTGTATCACTTTTTGTTTGCTTTTATTTTTTGAAACAAGGTTTCTCTGTGTAGCTCTGGCTGTCCTGAAACTTGCTTTGTAGACCAGGTTGGCCTGGATCTCTGTGAAAAGATCCCCCTGCCACTGCCTCCTGGCTGCTGTGATAATAGGCATGTGCCACCACCACCTAGCAAGTTTCTGTGTCATATTTGACATTGGCCTTAAAAGAGGCTTCCCTCTCCATGCCAGTTCCTAGTTAGGGAGAGCTCATTGGGTAATTCATTCTTTTTATTAATATTTATTGAGACGTGCATTTTTCTCTGCTCCCCTCCCTGCTTCTCCCTTCCCCACTTAAATCCTCCAACAAGGTCCCCATGCTCCCAATTTACTCAGGAGATCTTGTCTTTTCCTACTTTCTACTTCCCATGTAGATTAGATCTATGTAAGTCTCTCTTAGTGTCCGTATTGTTGTCTAAGATCTCTGGGATTGTGGTTTGTAGGCTGGCTTTCTTTGCTTTATGTTTAAAACCATCTATGTATGAGTACATGTGATAATTGTCTTTCTGTGTCTGGGTTACCTCACTCAAAATAATGATTTCTTTTTTTTTTTAAAGATTTATTTATTCATTAAATATATAGTGTTCTGCAGGCCAGAAGAGGTCACCAGATCTTATTACAGATGGTTGTGAGTTACCATGTGGTTGCTGGGAATTGAACTCAGGACCTCTGGAACACAGGCAGTGCTCTTAGCCGCTGAGCCATCTCTCTAGCCCCCAAAATAATGATTTCTAGCTCCATCCATTTTCCTGCAAAATTCAAGCTGTCGTTATTTTTTTCTGCTGTGTAGTACTCCACTGTGTAAATGTACCACATTTTTTTTATCCATTCTTCAATCGAGGGGCATTTAGGTTGTTTCCAGTTTCTGGCTATGACAAACAAAGCTGCTATGAACATAGTTGAGCACATGTCCTTGTGGCACGATTGAGCATCCTTTGGATATATACCCAAGAGTGGTATTACTGGGTCTTGAGGAAGGTTGTTTCCTAATTTTCTGAGAAATTGCCACACTGACATTCAAAGGGGTTGTACCAGCTTGCATTCCCACCAGCAATGCAGAAGTGTTCCCTTTTCTCCACAGCCTCTCCAGCATAAGTTGTCATCAGTGTTTTTGATCTTGGCCATTCTTACAGGTGTAAGATGGAATCTCAGAGTTGTTTTGATTTGCATTTCTCTGATGACTA
>PVIU01030389.1:0-16178 GCA_004026605.1 Ondatra zibethicus | reverse complement strand
TTGTTCTCCTTGCCTGTGCTCTTATCTACAGCAGAAACATTGAGGATGCCATTGGCATCAATGTCAAAAGTGACTTCAATCTGGGGAACACCACGGGGTGCTGGAGGGATGCCTGTAAGTTCAAACTTCCCAAGCAGGTTGTTATCCTTGGTCATGGCCCGTTCACCTTCATACACCTGAATGAGCACACCCGGCTGGTGTGAGTAGGTGGTGAAAGTCTGGGTCTGCTTGGTAGGGATGGTGGTATTGTGCTTGATGAGGACAGTCATGACTCCACCAGCAGTTTCAATACCAAGGGAAAGAGGAGTGACATCCAAGAGCAGCAAATCCTGAACATTCTCAGACTTGTCTCCAGATAGAATGGCTGCCTGGACAGCTGCACCATAAGCAGCAGCTTCATCAGGGTTGATGCTCTTGTTCAGCTCTTTTCCATTGAAGAAGTCCTGCAGAAGCTTCTGAATCTTGGGGATTCTGGTAGATCCACCCACCAGGACAATATCATGGATCTGAGACTTGTCTAGTTTGGCATCTCGAAGGGCCTTTTCTACAGGGTCCAGAGTGCCCCGGAATAGGTCAGCATTTAGCTCTTCAAATCGAGCACGGGTAATGGAGGTATAGAAGTCGATTCCCTCATAGAGAGAATCAATCTCAATACTGGCCTGGGTGCTGGAGGAGAGGGTGCACTTTGCACGTTCACAGGCAGTACGCAGACACCTGACAGCTCTCTTATTCTCACTGATGTCCTTCTTGTGCTTTCGTTTAAACTCAGCAATGAAATGGTTGACCATCCTGTTGTCAAAGTCTTCTCCACCCAAGTGGGTGTCTCCAGCTGTTGATTTGACTTCAAAAATCCCATCCTCAATTGTAAGGATGGACACATCAAATGTACCACCTCCCAAGTCAAAGATCAGCACATTCCTTTCAGCTCCAACCTTCTTATCTAGCCCATAGGCAATGGCAGCAGCAGTCGGCTCATTGATAATTCGGAGCACATTGAGGCCAGCAATAGTTCCAGCATCTTTTGTTGCCTGCCGCTGAGAATCATTGAAGTAGGCTGGCACTGTGACCATAGCATTGATAACCATCTTCCCCAGATAAGCTTCTGCAATCTCCTTCATCTTAGTCAGAACCATAGAGGACACCTCCTCTGAGTAGAAGCTTTTTGTCTCTCCTTTGTACTCTACTTGGACCTTGGGCCTGCCTGCATCGTTCACCACCATGAAGGGCCAGTGCTTCATGTCAGACTGTACAACAGCGTCATCAAACCTACACCTGATCAGACGTTTGGCATCAAAAACTGTGTTGGTGGGGTTCATCGCAACCTGATTCTTCGCAGCATCCCCAATTAATCGTTCCGTGTCAGTAAAAGTAACATAACATAGCTTGGTGTGGTTCGGTTACCCTGGTCATTGGCAATTATCTCCACCTTCCCATGCTGGAAGACGCCCACACATGAGTAGGTGGTGCCAAGATCAATACCGACTGCAGGTCCCTTAGACATGGTTGCTCGCTTGTAGGCCCGGCTGGCGAGGACACCGCCCCAATCCCCTAAAGCTGGCGCTGTGTTCAATGAGACAAAAAACGAAGTTTTGTTATTAAGAATTGCTTCAAAGTACATGCATTTAATCCCAGCACTTGGGAGGCAGAGACAGGTGGATCTCTGTGAGTTTGAGACCAGCCTGGTCTACAAGAGCTAGTTCCAGGAAAGGCTCCAAAGCTACAAAGAAACCCTGTCTCAAACCCCCCCCCCCAAAAAAAAAGAATTGCTACAAATGACAATAGGAAATATAGTCAAAATTGACAAGAATAGGAGAGAAATATGCAGTATAAATTTGAGTAAGCTATAGTGGCATAAATATGTAGTTCTTAATCATAAACTGATTGGCGCATTAGCTCAGGCTTCTTATTAACTCTTATAACTTACATTAGCCCATTATTCTTATCTGTGTTAGCTACATGGCTTAGTACCTTTTCTGTGGCATAGTTACATCTTGCCTCTTCAGTGGCTGGGTTCACACTGCCAACCAGGAGTTCCTTCTTCCCAGAATTCTCCTGTTCTCATTGACCCACCTCTACTTCCTCATTGGTTGTCCTGCCTATATTTCCTGCCTGGCTACTGGCCAATCAGTGTTTATTTAAAACATTATTGACAGAATATAGACAATTGTCCAGCACCACTTTCCCCCATTTTTTTTTAAATAAGAACATCTATAGTCCATTTTTTGAGCATAGTTTTCCAGGCTACTTCTGCTGTTTGGAGGTACTCATAATCTTTTGGGGACCCAAAGAAAATTTATAGTTATGGTCAAGTCATGACTGGAGTATCCTGTGAGTCTTGATCATCTCAGGCAGCAGTCTTGAATCTGTCCTGGATGTAGAATTCAGACATCCAGGCCATCTGTTCCTATTGGAGATTTCTCAGTTGGTCTTCCTTGATCAAACCTGATTTTTCTTAACTCAGAATGAATCCACAGCCTCTCATTTCCTGTGAAAACAAAAGCAAAATTTCTTCTCCCAAGTAACATACTTTTTGACTTCAATTTTGAAGTCAAGGTATTTTCAAAATACCTGTCTTGGATTAATTCAGCAACACTTATAAACAAATATCTTTTAGCTGCTGTTGCTCCTTCCTCAGCATTCAAACAATTCAAAGAGAGCATAATAACATACAGTATCAAGATTCTCTGTGTACTTTCTATCTTTACGTGCCTTTATTTTAAACTCTATTTCTTTTATTTTTAATTTTTGGCTTTTTGAGACAGGGTTTCTGTGTATCTTTGTCTTGGAACTCACTCTGTAGAACAGGCGGTCTTTGAACTCACAGAGATCTGTCTGCCTCTGCCTCCCAAGTACTGGAATTAAAGGTGTGTTCTACCACACCTTGAACTCACAGAGGTCTGCCACTTCAGCGGCTGGAGTAACACTGCCAATCAGGAGTCCCTTCTTCCCAGAATTTCCTGTTCTCATTGACCCTCCTCTACTTCCTGTCTGGTTGTCCCGCCTATACTTCCTGCCCAGCTACTGGCCAATCAGTGTTTATTTAAAACATAATTGACAGAATATAGACAATTGTCTCGCACAAGTTCGAGAACTTGGGAGGTAGAAGCAGGAGTGTAGAAATTGGAGGTCATCCTTGACTACATATTGAGTTCAAGACAAGCCTAGGCTATAAGAAATCCTGTCTCTACAAGGGCATTCCAGATCATGATTGGAAAAAACCCAGACAGCTGACTGGAACTAGTTCAGCTCAATGCCTCTGAATTAACACCTGGGGAACCTGCATGGAACCAAACTAGGCCCTCTGAATGTGGGTGACAACTATATGTCTTGATCTGTTGGGGGGATCCCTGGCAGTGGGACTAAGACTTATCCTGGGTGTATGAACTGGCATTTTGGAGCCCATTCCCTATGGTGGAATCCTTTGCTCAGTCTGAATACGGGGGGGGGGGGTTGCTCTGCCTCAACTCAGTATGGTAGAGTTTGTTGATTCCCCAAGGGAAGCCTTCAACTGTAAGAGGAGTGGATAGGGCTGGGATGGAGGAGTAATAAAGGGGGAGGGAGGTAGAGCTGGGGGTGGTATGTAAAATTAAAATAATTAGTTAAAAAAAGAAATTCTGCTTCTAAAAGAAAATAAAAAGATTACTTCCAATTGTAAATGGTCAAGTTGTTTTTAAGATGATATGAACTGACAGTGTAAACTCTTTAGATTGAAAAATTGAAAATTGGTTAATGACATCAAGGACTTTTCTTAGTTATAATGGTCTTCCCAAATAGAATATTTTAAATAATTTCATAATATAACATATAAAAATAATTTTTAAAAATTTTAATGTTTTATCATTTTCTGTACCACATTCTTAAGTCTCTGTAGCTAGCAAAACAGTAAACTATGTCTTGCTAATATTTGCCAATTTCTTTGACATAAATGTTCTCACTATTGTAAATTTTGGGGTACCAATGTAAGTAGCAATAAACTGAGTAGTATTTCTATAGCATAGGTAGCTTAATATGTAATAAAATGTCAGTCAGAAGTGATGTCAATTATAAGGGATACATTTTAAGCTTCACTTTTGTTCTTAACATCTTGACCTGTGTATCAGTATAAGAGCTAATTTAATTGCACTTTAAATAATTTCTAGGTTTAATAAATAATCAGGTCATAAAATCCCTAAAATATACCTTCTATAAAACAATATAACTAGCTCATTCACATTGTTGATATAGTAGTTCACATCTTGTGTTAAGAATATTGCTACCAAATTAAATGCAATAGTAAGCATTGCATGCATCAAGCAATTGACAATAAAGATGGACAAATTAAGCCCAGAAAAATGTAGTTCATTTTAGAAAGTTTGTTTAGTCATTTACCATTTCAACAAGACAGAAGAATTTAGAATCATGATTTGATGACATTTGGGGAAGGTTGTGTTGGAACAAGCTCTAAATGGTTGGAACCAAGTATATTTTAACAATCCCTTCCAGCTTAGTTATCCTGTGATTCTCTATGACTATACCAACTGCTGGGAATATGAAAATATAGGACCTGCACAGCTGACCCTCCATTAGAGATATTCCAGGACAAATGGTGATTAAACTTAGTAGGTTTCAGTAAAGAATATGAGAGTTTTAACTTCAATAAGTTGCTTTGCAAGATCCATAATTTTCTGATAATGTGAAATTTATCAAAAAATATAGTAACAAGAAAAATAAGATGACACCCCTGGTTTGTAAGTACCAAGCTACATGAAAAGCACATGTGTCAAAAAGTGATAGGAATCTTTTTATGTGGTTCTAATGAAAACACTCATTTTTGGAAAGAACGGAGACTGTGATGATATTGATGATCTATTAAAATCCTAACACACACATTTAAAGGAGAGAGAGAGATGAAGTTACTTTCCAATGCGAAGACAGCCTGAGCCTAACGAAATTGGAATTTTGCTAATTCCTTAGTAAACAATGAAACCACACTTCAGAATTAGAAGATATTTCTACACCTGTGGCAGCAGTAAAGCAGCTGTTTTTAGTGTAGCTACCAAAGTGGCTTGATGAGTAAGAGCCAAAATGTCTTTTTGATTGGGAGGCCAAGTGATAAATTGCTTTGCCAGTACGTTCTCCCTCTCCAATCCCATAAAATCCTTTCTCTGCATTCCCAGCGACAGTTGGTTGACAAGGCCAGATAATCGAACTGCTTGTATTGGATGTTCAAAGCGCTGGGCAAAGTGCTAAAGTAACTTGAGAGTTCTCTTTGCAATGGAATAATATGGTGTGGCAAACCACAAAGTACAACTGTTAGACCCAGACATGGTTCTCTTTTTATTTCTTATAATTAAGGGGTATTTTTATAATTATGAATGAATAATAATCTTGGAGGTGTAGAGTTTCAAATACATAATTTTTATAATTAATATATATATATAGAAAAACTTTATTTACTGTATCTGTTTTCATAGCCGTCCTTGATCCAAACAAAGAAAAGATAGCCTAGTAAAGCTATTAGTGTTCTTGATAAAGTATTATTTTTGGTAGAGAGACACGAGTAAGTCCTCATCGCTAATCTTTTGACTAGTACAGTTATCTAGTGTACTCTCCTTATACAAAGGAGGATAAGTTCTAATGCTCAAAAGCAAAAGCAGAATAAACTAATTTGTGTAATTGTTGATTTAACATTAAAATATCCATATTCTGGGAACCTTTTTCTTTAATTAGCTTTAATGTGATATACTTTATCATAAAATATTTAGCTGTTACATGCCTTCAATATGGTATACGTAGAGCTATATTACCTATATACAATGCACATACACACAATGGGGATCATGACAAATTTTCATACATACTCTAGGCAATTGTTCTGTATCTGTATCACCCATATTCTATTCTACAGTGTCTCTTTACTTGGCAGAATTAGGTAGATTAATTCTCTTCAGAAGTCAGTGGAGATCAATAGCCAAATCAGTCTTCCATACAGAACATCAGTATGTACGAATACACAGTAAGCACATAAGCTCAAAATTAACTGTTCTCCAGTTACATAATTGAAAGAGTAAGAAGGGAATTATGGGGGAAATGATGAGACATGGTATCCACAGTTTTATTTGAAGGAAGTTGCTGGTAACAGTTTGTAGGTGGAGTTAGCAAAAGAGTTTTCTAGACTATGTTTCTTTGTAGTGGAACATGACAATCAACTGAAGCAAAGGTGCTTATTAACAGTGTAAAGCTGCATCTTAAAAACACAGTTGAAATACAAAATAAAGGATTACTATTGACAAGATGAAATACTTAAAATATAAGAAATTATTAAAGTCCAATTTATATTCTTCTAAATTGTGCGTAATTGTTAACAAGTACTTTGATGTACCTATTAATAAGAAAGAGATATATTTAATATGTAACTGCATTGGGATTTAAAAACATATTCAAGAATAGCAACTATGAAAATAAAGTCAAATTATCTTACTATATATGTCTTTAAAAGTATCATGTAAGAACTTCATGCCATCTGACCAAGAATTGTTCATGTTGTAAAGTTTTTCCTGAAGATATGTGCACATCAAAAAATAGTATATAATTATTTCTATAATATTAATAAGGAAATAGAGATATTTGTAACATAAGTATTAGATAAAGAAGATAGATCACTAATATTCATTCCACAAAATCAATCACTCTGTATCTATAAAAAAAAAATTTTATGTATACTTCTTCATAGCAAACTTCTAAGAGCCAAACTTTTGTGTCTAAGGAGATTTAGGTATGTTTGTGATATATACACTTCCTTTATACTCATATAAATTATTCAGGCAAAAATATATGTTATATGCTTGAATAAAGAGAGAAAGTGGGGAGAGGGAGAGGAAAAAGTTCTACAAAGAGCCAAATATTTGGGTGATATTCATTTCTTACATTTGTTCTTTTTATGTCTTCTCTCTGGAATATTTCACATTGAACGTGTTTATTCATTATTGTATTTTACTAATAATTATATGATTTATGAGAACTGACACTTACATTATCAATTTATCGAGCTTCTAAAGGATCTTCAAATGAACCAAGATATATAGCCAATTCTGGAATGAATAAGGAAACCTTAGAGTCAGTCTAAGTATTTTCAGGGTGACAAATGACATGTTTTACTCACAGTAGGTCTTCATACAGTTTAAGAAAATATCAGCTCATTAAATAAAGTGACAATTCTTTCATAAGCTCATTAGAGGAGGAAGTCTCAATCAATGTAATATTTTAAGCAACACGGTGAGAGAATATGGTCTTCACTGACATACAGAGGTTCACAGATGGGTATGTGAATCCCACCAATGGCCCTTGTCAGCAGGTGCTCATCTTCATATTTTGGAAATAACCAGCCTTCCCTAGCATGGCAGCATTTTCTGATTTGAGTTCATAGTTAGATCAGCAGCTTTTTATTTAGTCAAGAGTACAGTAAATATAGAGACCAAGGTTTGATTTGTTACTTTTGTCTTCCTTTGTTACTTTTTTGTCCAGTTTACATGTGTTCTTTCAATGTCGTGACTGTCTCTTATCCTTGACATTTCCTGGCCAAACTGTTCCCAAAGAGAGAACTAAAGGAGGTTGTGCATGGGAAGACAGATTTTTTTCCCCTGAGTCACTATCAACCTAAAATTCTATCTTTTTGAAAGAAGCAGACTGGGTTAGTAGGCAGAGCCACTAAAATTGGAAGCTGTTCTCCCTGTCAGTGGTTACATTATAGGCTGAACATGCAGCTCAGTTAAAAGGATGCTTGCTTTACATGAGGGAAGCAAGGAACTCGTCTTTGCTTTGCTTATAGAATAGAGCTTGTGGTTGCAGTGCTAGGGAGGTAGAGGAAGGAAACCAGGAGTATGTAAAGTGTGTTGGTTTGAATAAGAATGACCCCCATAGACTCAGAATTAAGTGCTTGGTCACTTGGGAAGTTGCTTTATTAGGAGGTGTCATCTTGTTGGAGGAAGTGTGTCACAGGGTGTAGGATTTGAGTTACAGAAGAACCCCCAAACAGGCTCAGTGTGTCCTCCCTTCTACTTCCTGTGGATCCAGATGTAGAACTCTCAGCTACCTCTCCAGCACCATGTCTGCATATGTGCTTCCTTGCTTCCCACCATAACAAAAAGGGACTAAATCTCTGAACTGTAAGTAAACCAGCCCCAGTTAAATGTTCTCCTTTACAAGAGTTGCTCTGGTCTTGCTATCTCTTCACAGCAACAGAAAGATATAAAGCTAATCCTCAGATGTGCTAATATATAATTATAGCATATAGTTGATGTATTTCATAAATGTGTATGTGTACTATTTTTGTTTTCATATTAGCTAAATACAATTTCCTCTTGCATAAAAATATGCTTATGTGTTATAGATAGGCTGGATTGTTTTCACTACAATTCTTTCGAGTGATAGAAATACTGACTAAATAGATTTTTATTGTACAATTAAAGATTTCAAATAATAAACTAAATATGACATTGTTAAGGAAAAAAACCATTCAGACTAGTTTGCAACATATTGTGCAGATTTTTTATATTCATATTTTGCAACTTTAATTATTTAATTTGGAACCCAAGTGTCATAACACAAAGTTAACTATGGGAAAATCCTTATTAGCAAACTAATAGAATCATTTTGATATTTCATGAGATGGTAAAATATTTTAACAACACATTACACAAATGATTACAGGTGTGTGCCATCATGCCTAGATTATTTACAAATCTTCAGCTGGTGAAACTCAGTGGTCAATAAGACTATCACCAATAATATTAAAATTAAAAAGGTATTTGAGTACCCAAATTTAGTAAAGGTGTTTTATGTAAGTAAATAATTTTAGAAAGAGGGAGGGAGAGAAAGAGAAAGGGGATGTGTGAAACATGTTTTATTAAAAAAACAGCTCAGTGTCAATTTTGTCTAAAATAAATAAGGTGTACAACATAGGGCACTTCACTTTGACAGAATTAAAATCTTAAACACACAGGAAAGATATGACAAGGGTTTCCACCGGAGTGACGAAGTTGCTTTCATTAAGAACTTTCATATTGAATCTGTTTAGTTGGGACTCTGAGCCGTGAATCCTGTTGTGAAAACTCTAAACTGCAGAGGAAACAGAGACATTGTTATTCTGACATATTTATCATCCTGAGTTTCAGTGGTGATGATCTCTTTTGTGGACTATGTCATGTGCCTCAGCACCATCTTCCTAACACATGGAAAATTCCTCCAGGGAAGCTCAGTAACCTATGAAGAGATAAAGAAAACTGTGCAGTACAACCATGTGGCTTATGTAAAAACTATGGAGAAAAAAATGAGAACAAGATGCCTTGATTCTAAATGTCCCCTCTGCTTCCCCATGCACTAAACCATTTCCTCTCGGGTTGTGAGGGCTTGACCAATTCTTACTCACAACACTGAAACCAATCAAGAAAATAGTGATTGTATTTCAAGCCTGGATGGGCGTGGACTGATGGGTGGTTTGATGAAAGCAGTCATATGATGACTCTTTATTGAAAAAACATTTGACAAGCTGTCAAAACTCTTTTGGAAAAAGAAATGGTGGATAGAATTGCTCCGAGGAATATGTGTCAATTCAGTTATCTTATTTCTACATCATATTTTGATGCCAGTTGAGTGATCTCTGTGGATTTTGTGCTAGAAATTAGGTTAAAGGGAGACAGATTGATTCTGAAGCATTCAGTTAATGAAACAGTGGTGACATTCATGCCAGGAGCTTTAAAATGTTTTAGTAATTCTTTGAGAATTTAATGCAATGCATTTTCATGTCATCCCCGAACTCCACCCTTGAACTCCTTCCAGAATGTTAAAAATAAGTAAGCCTTTTTGGTTTTACAATCAAGACTTGCACAAAGTATTGAATATACACAAGTATAAATGACCTGGTCAAATAATTCAATGTAAACATTGTACTTTAAAGGTTTGTATTACAAGTGTAAAAAGAATCTGAAGGAAAAAGCTATCAAGAAATAGCAAAAGAAGGATAATTTTTGGAAGGCAAACAAAGCCATATCTATAAGCTATCATCTGAGTAGTGGGACTAAAACACTGTCATGTCCAGGACACACTGATTATAACCTATTTTTTGAAAAGGCCAATTTTTGCACATTATATTTTTATTGATATTTAATTTTAATAATTTTTAATAATAAGTACTCCATAAAGAATACTGTTCAAATAATTTATCTGTAGCATTCTAGGCCCTCTGCAATCTTGACCTCGTGGGCCTGTCTGCTGTTACTATTTTAAAAGTCCTCAAATTCACTGGAATTCCAGCAGCAGAGCAGCTAACCAGCATGCTCTAACAGAAATCAAGGGAGCTGAATGAGAGCCTTCATACTGTGTCTGAATGGAGCACTGACTGGCCTGGAAGACAGCCACTGCCTATTTACCTGACCCCCAAGTAGGTAATATTTCATACAACAAATTATACTTTCAGGTACCCTGTGAACTTTTTTCTGGCTATTGCCAGTCTGTGCCTTCCTGACCTTTACTCTAACACGTGTCCACCAAGAATCCCAGAAGTGATAGGATATGAGGAAGTTAAACTGTATCCAACGTAGATGCCAATGCAAGACGAGAATAATATAATTCATTATTATTACACTCCAATCACATGGGACCACGTCCTGACTTCTGAATATACTACCCAGGAGCCTTCACGGCAACATTCTACCTGATATGCTCTATTCCTCTCACAGCTGCCAAAACTCTTAATTTGTAAGACTCAGCTCACACACACCTGTCTCGTTTCTTGCAAGAGAACTCCCTTAGTTACTTCACAATTGTTCTTTCCTAAATCTGTAATTGACTCATCACATCCTACCATGAATACACATAATCATATTACTTGTGTCAATTACCTATGTCCTAGAATACAGACAATATGTTAGTTTTTTAATTCCAATTATTTATAAAAAGCTTGTGCAATTAAGGTAAATGAATTACTACCAAATTAGGAAATCATGGCTACCATGCCATTTAATTTACATTATTAAAAATACTTTAGAAGATCAATGTATCTTACAATAGTTGGGGAAATATCCTTTAAAAATTTCAGCACTATATTTGCCTTGCTATTTCAGCAAGTAATGGCTGTTTTCCTATTGCAGAAATATATCTCTAAAAATTTTCTTCTCATGCTGCTATTTATCTACTCATGGTTAGCTACAATATTATGCATTTACTCCTTATAGCATTATACATTTTTTTCTCATATGGGATTCCAACAGAATCTGACTGAACTCTGAATGCTGAAAATTAAAGTTGGAAACATGAGATGTTGAAAATAACCAGCATATTTTTCGTGTGTTGAAGCAAAGTGAAAAATTTTTCTTTACTGTTCAGTAATTACAGGGTGTTTCACAATAACCTTCCAAATTTCCCCATGTAGTTTAAAGGAAAAATATCCTTGTGTTTGCAATTTAAAAGAAAGGTGTTATGTTGGAGTTATAGTCCAACATAAGTTGAGGTCTCACCAGAGGCTCTCAGTAGTTAACATCTTCTAACCAAGTCTCGTAATGTTAATATTTAATGAAGATGTTGGCTTAAATGATCAATATAAGAAATTTCTCTGCCAGAAAACTGTCTCTGCAGCCTGCTTAGGAAATCCCACAACAGTGAGCTGTTTGTTTTAAATTTTAATGCCTATAGGCATCCAGGCAAGACTTCCTGACTCTGAAAACTGTGGCACAGGGGAGCCAGCAGCTCCAGCTTCGCTGTTTTCCCTTCCCTAGGTCCATTATTCATTATTTCTCTGTTTTAATTTCTACCTGGTCTTTGATCCTTCCAGCCCAAACATTTGATTCATTACTGCTTTAAGCAACAACCCACCTCCCCCTGCTGTTTTGATGTCTTCATCTTAACTAGTGGGTGATTATTTACATAAAAACTGTAGCCCTCCTGCTTTGCTCGGCCTCTGATCTGTCTACATGTGGTGTTCGAATCCTTCAACCCTTATTACAGATCTTCAGGAGGTTCCTCTACCCACAGTCACAAATAGTATTCTTAATCTTTGCCACTGTTTTCTAAAACCGGTTGCTATCCAACTTTTTAAAAACAGTCTATTTAATTTCCCTCTTCCTTCCTTCCTTCTTTCTTTCTTTCTTTTTTATCTTTTTTTTCACTGTAGGAAATGAATAATGGAGAAGAATGGCATGTTGGTATTCCAAGGCAGAATAAATCACCCCAAACTGTAGGATGCCCAAGACTAAATTTAATCTCACATGGTTCTGGACAGTAGATGTCTCAAGTCCAATACTGATGCATTTGGCTCAAACTGGAGACTTTGAAGGAGATGATAGGCCCTGGCTTCTGTCCTAGCTCCTGTAGCTCCTTCACTATAGACACGCAGGCTGCCACTGTCATTACAGGGTGTTTCCCTGTTTATCTCTGCTTTCACAGTTTTCTCTTTTCTTTTGGTAACCGTCTTTTATCCAGTAGTCTCTGTTTGCTGGCACGGCTTCTTTAAGATAGACTTCCTGACTCAGCATTAGTGGCAAAAACCTCTGGCTCATTTAAGAGGCCTTGTCATTAAACACTTAAATGGTGCTTATGAGCAGCCAGTAGCAGGCTTCTTGGTGGTGGCATAGACCTTGAAACTCCACAGAGTTGTGGCAATAAACATAGCTACCACCAGTACCTCTGCCATGAAGCTGTACTCTCAGAAAGCTAAGGAATGGAGTAAAGACAGTCGCCAAAGCCACAGCTTTAATCCTAGCCATGCAGCTTAGCATACTTCAGATTCGTGTGCTCAAAAGAAGATAGAAATTTACAGTAAAGAGAGATTCAGATGAAAAAACAAAAATAAAAAAATAATCAAAACCTCTAAACAGTTTACAGTGTGTTTAAAATATAAGTAGGCTTAGGAGAGAAAATAAAAAGGGTAGAGAAAGTCTTTAAAAAAAGAACTATAGTCACTGGGTGTGGTGGTGCACACCTTTAATCCCAGAACTTGGGAGGCAGAGCCAGGTGGATCTCTGTGAGTTCAAGGCCAGCTTGGTCTACACAGTGAGTTCCAGGACAGCCAAAGATACACAGAAAAACTCTGTGTCAAAAGAAAACCAAAAATTAAAAAATAAAAGAAATAGATTTTAAAAAGTCATGTAAAGATGGAAAAGACACAGAGAATATGGATACTGTATGTTATTGTGTTGTCTTTGAATTGTTTGACTGATAAGAAAAGAGCAGCAGCTGCTAGAAGACATTTGATTGTAAATGCTGCTGGATTAATCCAGCCTATATATTTGAAAATGTCGTGATTTAAAAATTTAATCAAAAGATATGTTACTTTGGAGAAACATATCTTTGCTTTTGTTTCCACAGGAAATGAGAGGTTGTGGATTCATTCTTGGTTAAGAAAAATAAAGTTTGATCAAGGAAGAACCCCAATCTCCAATGGGAACAGATGGTCCTGATGACCCAACCTTTCAGAGCACGTCTGCTGCAGTTTCTTCTGAGTTTAGCATCCAGAACCATTTCAAGGCTGCTGGCTGAGATGATCTAGCCTCACAGAGTACTCCAGTCAGGACTTGACCATAATCCTAAATTTTCTTTGGGTCCCCTAAGGTTACCAAAACCCCCAATCAGTAGGAAGTAGCCTAGAAAACTATGCCTACATCCCCCCAAAATTAATTATGGATGTTTCTTTTTTGTTTAGCATGTTGGTCACAAGTTGTTATGGATAATGGTCAGGAAAAAAAGCTAAAAAAAAGGAGATTAGATTCAGGGTTTTTGCTCTGAAAATAAAGGGGAAATGCTGTGGAATAATGCTCTTGCACACTGTAAAGATCTGTCACTCATATTGGTTTAATAAAATGCTAATTGTCCAGTAGCCAGACAGGAAATAAAGGTGGGATGACCAGATTAGGAGAATTCTGGGAAGTGGAAAGACAGAGACACAGTCATTAGCTAGACTCAAAGGAAGCAAGATGAGAATGCCTCAGTGAGAAAGGGTACTAAGCCACCAAATCACTTCTGCCTTCCTGAGTCCAGCCAAATGATGCCCAATTTCAGTAGGCAGTAATTTTTAAAAAGGTAGCTTCTCCTCTTATCAACATAACGCTGAGATGTTAGTTCTCAAACCCAGAGCAAGTTTCACTCAGAACCTGTGACATCCCCTAGCACTTCTCACTCTGACCCCTACACTGAACTTCTTCCTCTTAGGGGCTGGGATTCTGCCTTCCTCCCCCAGCCTGATTCCTATGTAATTCAGTCAATTTTACTTGGCCTGCCTCTCTTGGTTGGCAACTCTTCTCTTGCTCTCCCTCTCTCTTCTCATGGTTCCCTTTTGGCCTATGGTCCTGATAGTTTGGGAGAGTTCCAAGACCAGATAGAAAGAGAGAGAGAGACAGAGAGAGAGACAGAGAGACAGAGATATGAGCCCAGAAACAAACAGGTAGAGAAATTTAGGATTATTGGACATGTGAGAAATGAATTCTTTTAAGTTTACAAAAAGAGATAAAAAGTTTTAGCTATACTAGCATTACCACTGTTTGTAATCTGTACTGAAAACCACATTGTAGAAAAGGCAACAGACTCATGTCTTTTTTAAAGACTTATTTATTATGTATATAGTATTCTGACTCCTTGTATGTCTGCAGGCCATAAAAGGGCACCAATCTCATTATGGATGATTGTGAGCCACCATGTGGTTGCTGGGAATTGAATTTGGGACCTCTGGAACAGCAGCCAGTGCTCTTAACCACTGAGCCATCTCTTCAATCCCAAGACTCATATCTTTGAGTCATAGCAAAAACTATAGTAAAATCTTGGGCACTCCAAAAAGGACTTGGAGTAAAAATCATTTACATTTTTCCTCTGTCTAGAGGGTTGAATACATAGTTCAGACAGAGATGCTCTCAGCACAGCGAGAAACACATTTTGTCCACCCTTAGTAGACACCAAAAAGAAATTTGAAAATTTTGAGCTTGTGACTATGGTAACAGTAGCAATGCTTTACCAGGGCTATATTAATAGCTTATCAGAACAACATTGATTAATGTTAAAACTCTGAACTTTTAAAGGCTTAGCATAACAATAGCTCAGAAAGAGACAGAAGCCTGAAACATTTCTAATTTATCACATATTTTAAATCACTTTCTTATATATTTATGACTTGAATTTACACACCTTAAATCACTTTTTTAGACCCTCACAACTTACATAAACTTCAAATCTTTTCTTTCTTATCATTTACCACATGACACAGATGGTTGATTACTGAGAGCTGTCCCTGCAGAACAATTTCCTTTAAATAAAGGAGTAGTAAAAAGTTACTTTGAAACCTCTTTTGTGAGTTTCTGTTTAGAAGCCTGAAGTCTGTGAGCCAGGTGAGCTGTCTTCTGTGTCTCCCTATCTCAGCAAGAGATTAGCCCCTCTGAAAACAATTTACTGAGAAGGCTGCTGCAGCCTTAGAAAGCCAGATAGTATGTTTACAAAGCTACAATTAGCCTGGCCATCAAAACCTTCAGAGATCTGAGAAGGATAGATGATAGTAGGAAATATAATCCAAATGCCTAGGTGTCCACTAAAATGACAGAGATGTTCTGCTACCTGGGCAGCTAACCTAGGCTCTCATGATCTTGGTGGCTTTGTTAGGGACAGAAGTAGTCGGTGTTGACTACCACATGGGAGAGTATTGGTCTTCAGCTGCCATATCGTGAAGGACTTAGATATTTTCCTGTGGAGGAGGAACTTGTGGAAATTGGCCTATGTTGGCCAGGCAGAGTAGTACAAACAACCCCAAAGTGTCCACATTTGGGGTAAGATCTTTCTATCAAGTAGGGTATGATGCAATTTTCCCCAGTAGTTAGTCTTCCACAATCCAGGTGGAGTTGTCTGTGACCCATTGTCTTCTTTGGAGACCTTAGGGTCACCTCTAGAATCTGGCATTTCTGTCCATCACAGGAAGCTTTATCATTAAATGCTTTAAGTGCCATATTCAACAGGTCTCTGAAGAGTTTGATGACTGTTATCAATTAAGTATACATGATTTAAGCAACCTTTATTTGTTTTTAGTTACTTGCTTTTGGATTAAGCTTCTAACACATACAAGGGGCTCAATAAAGCTTGCCATTGTAGATGAATCACATTTGAACTTAGCATATCTGCAAGCATAGTTCTGACAACACAAAGGCATTGGTCCTTTATGAGATAACAGATCA
>PVIU01030388.1:0-16185 GCA_004026605.1 Ondatra zibethicus | reverse complement strand
CACATGTCCTTGTGGCACGATTGAGCATCCTTTGGATATATACCCAAAAGTGGTATTATTGGGTCTTGAGGAAGGTTGTTTCCTAATTTTCTGAGAAATTGCCACACTGACATCCAAAGGAGTTGTACCAGCTTGCATTCCCACCAGCAATGCAGAAGTGTTCCCTTTTCCCCACAACCTCTCCAGCATAAGTTGTCATTAGTGTTTTTGATGTTGGCCATTCTTAAAGGTGTAAGATGGAATCTCAGAGTTGTTTTGATTTGCATTTCTCTGATGACTAAGGATGCTGAAAATTTCCTTAAGTGTCTTTCAGCCATTTTAGATTTCTCTGTTGAGAGTTCTCTGTTTAGGTCTGTACTCCATTTTTTTTTATTGGATTATGTGATCTTTTGGTATCCAATTTCTTGAGTTCTTTGTATATTTTGGAGATCAGACCTCTGTCTGATGTGGGGTTAGTGAAGATCTTTTCCCATTCTGTAGGCTGTCGTTTTGTCTTGTTGACCATGTCCTTTGCTTTACAGAAGCTTTTCAGTTTCAGGAGGTCCCATTTATTGTTTCTCTTAGTGTCTGTGCTGCTGGGGTTCTATTTAGGAAGTGGTTCCCTGTGCCAATGCATTCAAGTGTACTTCCCACTTTCTCTTCTATAAGGTTCAGTGTGGCTGGCTTTATGTTGAGGTCTTTGATCTATTTGGACTTGAGTTTTGTGCATGGTGATAGATATGGGTCTATTTTCATTTTTCTACATGTTGATATCCAGTTATGCCAGCACCACTTGTTGAATATGCTTTCTTTTTACCATTTGATAGCTTTTGCTTCTTTATCAAAGATCAGGTATTTGAAGATGTGTGGATTGATATCCGTGTCTTCTATTCGGTTCCACTGGTCCTCCTGTCTGTTCTTATGCCAGTACCAGGCTGTTTTCAGTATTGTAGCTCTGTAGTAGAGTTTAAAGTCAGGGATTGTGATGCTGGAACTAGCTCTTGTAGACCAGACTGGACTTGAACTTGCAGAGATATGCCTGCTTCTGCCTCCCGAGTGCTGGGATTATAGGCGTGCACCACCACCACCTGCTGACACTACGCATTCTACATGTACTTTCTCCTTTAAACTCCCAGGCAATCCAGGGTCCACATCATCGTATTCCCTCATTATAGAGGGGTCAGGGGATGCCACAGACTTCTAATGTACACTAAGAAAATTAGGCTGTGTCTCCTTTTTAGAAATTATTAAGAATTTCAAGTCAGGGACATGTTAGTCACTATGACAAAAATGGCTGACAGAGCGTTTCAAAAAGAGGAAAGTTTATTACTTGGCCCATGGTTTCAGTCCATAGTCTTTGGCTGATTCTGGGCCCACCGTGGTGGGAGGGTGTGGCAGAGGTTGCTCACCTCATGGGAGATGGGAAGCAAAGAATGGGAAGTCTGGAGAAAGATTGAGCCCCAGGAACACATCCCCAGTGACCTACATTTCCCAGTGAAATCCCAGCTTCTATTTTTTTAAATAGTCTCCCACTAAAATACCGTATTATGATTCCCTCAAAGCATTTATCCATTGATTAGGTCACAGCCAGCCATCAGGACCCAGTCAGCTTTGCAAAACCTGTCAGCTGGCAACCAAGCCCAGGCCCCCATCATAGTAGCCTGTGAAGGACAATTCACCTTCAAGCCATAATAGTCACATGAGAGCCCTTCCATGTGTTGGGCTGGATACACTTATGCCAGCACATGTCAGAGAAGTTGTGCTGAGGTGAGAGATGCTTAAGACATGCTGAGTGTGCGTTTAGCCCAGAGTGGCAGCTGGAGGCCATCCTGCCCTGTGGTGACTGGCTATAGCCTGAGGCTGTCCTGCCCTGTGGTGACCAGCTGAAGTCTCTGAGGACATCCTTCCCTGTGGTGACCAGCTGAAGGGCCTCTCTTCTTAGGTTTTGTTCAGCTCCAGCTGACCAAGAACGTGATTTTTAAAACTGAATCTTACTATGTTGATTTCCTGTGGAAAATTTACCTCTCCCTATTCCTCCTCCTCCTTCTTCTTAAAGATCTGTTTTGTGAGCCAGGCGATGGTGGCGCATACCTTTAACCCCAGCGATCGGGAGGCAGAGACAGGCAGATCTCTGAGCTTGAGGTCAGCCTGGTCTACAGAGTGAGTTCCAGGACAGGCAGGGATGTTACACAGAGCAACCCTGTCTCAAGAAAACAAAAATACAAATAAACAAACATAAGATCTATTTTGTTTGGACTTGGAGAACTTGGTGCTCTTGAAGAGGACCCTCGTTTGGTTTTCAGCACCCATGTGTTGGTTCACGACAGCCTGTAACTCTAATCCTAGGAGACCTGACACTCCAATTTTGGCTTTCCTGGACTCCAGGTGTGCACAAGGTGCACATAACTACATGCAGACAAATGCTCAAAACATATGAAGCAAAAAAAATTTAAAAAGATTATTTTGTTTTTAATTACATACATGTGTTATGTTACATATGTGTATATGAACATAAATGCAGTACCCACAGAGACCAGAAGATAGCACTGGATCTCCTGGGGTTGAAGTTACAGGAGGTTGTAAACTGTGTGATGAGGGTGCTGGGGACAGAAGCCAGGCCCTCTGCAAGAGTAGCAAAGTGCTCTTAACCACTGAGCCGTCTCTCCAGCCTCCCTATGGAAAACTCTTCTAGGCTACCACTTTTAAACAAAGCCCAGAAATGGTCCTCTTTGCCGGTCTCTCCTATCTTCACTGCTACTTAGAGACACTCGGCGCCTCTGTATCTGTGGTCCTGCATCTGTAGAATCTACAGCTCTGGGATCAACCAAAGGTGATTTCACAAATGTTAAAAACTAGTGTTGCTTCTGGACTAAATGTAAACTGACTTTTCTCTTCAGTATTTTCCTTTTTGCTTTCCATCGCTTTTACTCTGTCTTAGGTATTTTAAGTAATCCCAGAGATGTTTAGAGTATAAAGGCAGTCGGATGGTGCCTATACGCGAATACCATGTTATTTTATAAAAGAGGTTCAAGTGTCCAGAGAATTCATTATGTGCTTTGACCATCCTGTCCTGTTTAACAATCTCAAGCATGAGCTGGCGAGGTGGCTCAGTCAGCAAAGGTGCTTGCCCTCAAGACTGGTAACCTGAGTTTGATTGCCAGAATCCAAATGATGGAATGGAAGAGAAACAATTCTCTCAAACTGTTTTCTGATCCCCCACATGTATGCCATGTGTGTGCAGGCACACACATGTGTGCCTGCACACACACACACACACACACACACACACACACACACACACACACACACACACACGTAAGTAAATAGGTCTTCCTAAAAGCTCCCACACCGGCTGCTGTGGTTTGAATATGAATCCCAGCCCCAGGCTCATGGGTTGAATACTGAGTTTGCTGCTGGAGGTGCTGTTTGGGGGAGGTCCTGCGAACTTTAGAAAAATGGGACTTAGTGGGAGGAAGTAGGTTGACAGGCTACCTTGCTTTGGCCCCTTCTGGGCTTTCTCTGTCTTCTGTCTCACATGAGCTGAACAGCTCCCGGCCACAAGCTTCACCGCAGCGATGCTCTGCCTAGAGGCTCAGGGGCTGTGCGCTCAACTCTCTGAAACCACAAGACCAAAGCAAACCTTCCTTTAGGCTGTCTATGTCAAATGTTTTGGTCACTGTAAGTATTCATGCCACACTGAAGACTTTCTAAGTATTTTATCCTTATTGTTATTGTTATGATATTTTTCTTCTTAATATTTTAAATACCAGTCCCTTTCCCCCAGCATCCACTTCTCTGGCTGCCTAGAACACTCATGTTCATTGTTGAATGTGCAGTGTGGCATTTCTTCCTGTCAGAAGCACCTTTCAATCCTCCTCTCCCAGCCCCTGCACAGCTAGCATCCGTCTCCCTGTGCATCCGTGTCTCCAGACAATGCCGATTTAGGCGGCTGTTGCCATGTGTGACTATCCTTTGTTTTTCACATCTGTCTTGCTACCGAACTGAACTTTACATGGGCAGGTATAGTGCATCTTATTGGCTCCGTTGGCCCTGTGTCCACTCCACGGGTTTGGCAGGGAATATGTGTTAAACCAATGCTGATCACGTCAACTTCAACTTAGGCCCAGCCTTAGGGCTATGGTAGGAGTTGAAGGCATTGGCTGTTGGTAGTACACCCAAGTCTCTCTGAACTACCTGGCTGAGAAGATGAGGGTAGGTGTTCTATGCTGTGAAGAGACACCATGACCATGGCAACTCTTATAAAAGACAACATTTGATTATGACTTGCTTACAGCTTCAGAGGTTTAGTCCATTGTCATCATGGTGGGGAGCATGGCAGTACATTGACAGACAAGGTGTTGGAGAACTGAGAGTTCTGTATCCGGATTCTTAGGCAGCAGGAAAAGAGAGACACTGAGCCTGGCTTTGCTTTTGAAACCTCAAAGCCCACCCCCAAAGATACACTTCCTCCAGCAAGGCCATATTTTTTCCAACAAGGCCACATCTCTTAATCCTTCTCAAGTAGTACCACTCTCTGATGACTAAGAGTTCAAATATATGGCCTATGGGGGCCATTCTCATCCAGACCACCACAGATGGCTACCCAGAACAAGGTCCCTGTTTGTCTTTACCTGGGAGAGATGGGTGAGATGGAGAGGCCCAGGCCTCTCCTCCTGTGAGATCACCATGTTGTGTGAGCCTCGGGGTTGGTACTTGAGATGGTCCCCTGTAAAGATAGCTAGAAACCTCTGTTCCTTGGAGACGTGGTGGGCAAGAGAACATGGCAGCTGCTCCAGCATGGAAGGAAATTATTTTTCTCCCCATTTGTAACTGTAATTATACCTAAAGACAATTTCCACTTTCTGTGATGATTTATGTTAGATTCTAAATAGAAACTGCAAGCATGACAGATTTGCCAAATAAACCAAGAATTGAGAAGTCTAACAGTGTTCTAAAGATTGTGGAGGTGATGGTGGTGAGTGATGGTAATGGTGGTGATGATGGTGATGGTGGTGAGTGATGATGGTGGTGATGGTGATGATGGTGATGATGATGATGGTGATGGTGTTGGTAGTGATGGTGGTGATGATGGGAGATGGTAGTGATGGTGGTGGTGATGGTGAAGGTGATGGTAGTGATGAGGGTGAGTGATGGGATGGTGATGATGATGGTGATGGTGGTGATGATGGTGATGGTGGTGATGATGGTGATGGTGATGATGATGTTGGTGGTGATGATGATGATGGTGATGGTGGTGAGTGATGGTGAAGGTGATGGTAGTGATGAGGGTGAGTGATGGGATGGTGATGATGATGGTGATGGTGGTAATGGTGACAATGATGATGGTGATGGTGATGATGGTGATGGTGGTGGTGATGATGATGAATGTTGTGGTGGTAATAATGATGGCAATGGTGATAATGGTGGTTTTCTTGTTTAGTAGGTGTTCTGGTTAGTTTTGGTCAACTTGATACATACTAGAGTAACCCGGGAATCACAATCAACAATTGCCTCTAAGAGATAAGCCTGTGGGTATGTCTATGGGGGCATTTTCTTAATTACTAATTTATGCATAAGGGCCCAGCTCACTGTAGCTGGTGCAATACTTAGGTGGGTGGGTCCAGGCTGTGTAAGAAAAGAAACTGAGCAAGCTGGGAGGGGGGCAGGTAAGCCAATAACCATGATTTCTTCGTAGTCTCTGCTTCAGTCTCTGCTTCCAGGTTCCTGCCTCAGCTTCCCTTGATGAGATGACCTATAAGGTGAGAGAAACTTGTTCTTCAAGTTGGTTTTTGTCAGTGTTTTACCACAGTGACATAGAGCAAACCAGGACAGTAGGTATACAAATTCTAACTTCTATACCCGTGAGCGTTGGTGACAGGAGCCACATCACAAGCGTGTGTCCTACTGGTGGAACACACACTTTTATTTCTCTTTTTCAATAAAAAATGTATTAAAATTTAATTTTGTGTATCTGCGGTCTGGGCTGGCAGATGATACTTCAGTGACAGAGGCCTGATGGAGCGGTGCCAGGGGATGAGAAAGACAGAAGATGAAAGCCGGAGCAAGGAGGGCTTACATGAGCCTTTTCTTTCTTTTTTTTTAAGATTTATTTATGTATACAGTGTCCTGCCTGCATGACAGAAGAGGGCACCAGATCTCATTACAGATGGCTGTGAGCCACCATGTGGTTGCTGGGAATTGAACTCAGGACCTCTGGAAGAGCAGGCAGTGCTCTTAACCTCTGAGCCATCTCTCCAGCCCCCATGAGCCTTTTCTTATGCCGAGCAAGTTTATCAAGAAGTAGAAACATCTTATTATTTTCAGGGTGTGGGGGGAGCCAAGGTCAGCAGAGAGCTAAGTCAAACAATGTTGACAAAATCGCACAGCTGAGACACAGCTGCCGATAGGGTTGACAACCACAGCCCAGGAAGAAGGGTCCTGTCCCCAGAAACTGCAACCTTGGCTCCTCTGAGACACGGGCTCTAGCCTTGCCAAATCCATTCCTGGACTAGGAAGCAGAACTAAAATTCCCATTGACTTTTCATCAGGGCCCCCAAGAAAAGAGTTGGTCTGACTACCCACAGTCAGTCAGTCTGCAGTTTGTCCGTCAGTCGTGTGTGTGTGTGTGTGTGTGTGTGTGTGTATGCAGTGATCAAAGGAGACCAGAAGAGGGCGTTGGGTCCCCTGGAGCTGGAATTTTTGGCAGCCGTGAGTCTTCTCATGTGGGTGCTGGGAACTGAACTTGGGTCCTCTGCAAGATCAGTATGTATACACTCTTAACCCCTGAGCTACCTTTCCGGCCCCATTAAAAACTTCATATAGACTCGCCATGATTCTTTTTCCCGCTCCTCAAAACAAAACAAAACAAAACAAACAAACAAACAAAACCAGACAAAAAAAAAAAACCAACCAGCTTCCTTTGCTAGGAAGCACCCTCTTGAGATTGCGTTTATTCTTAAACTAGATCCCAGATGTGTAGAAGCCCCCCCACCCACCCAACCCCCATTGAGATTTTGGTAGTCTTTAGTTCCTACAAAGAAATTGTACCTGCCGGGCGGTGGTGGCGCACGTCTTTAATCCCAGCACTAGGGAGGCAGAGGCAGGCGGATCTCTGTGAGTTCGAGGCCAGCCTGGTCTACAAGAGCTAGTTCCAGGACAGGCTCCAAAGCCACAGAGAAACCCTGTCTCGAAAAACCAAAAAAAAAAAAAAAAAAAAAGAAATTGTACCTTGTTATTGCTGTGGGTGCTTCTACCAACTGTCGTTCATAGGATGGAGCTGAGTGGCTATGAAGCCTTTTCCTCATCTCCATTAATTCTAAACAGAACTAAAAGGGACCCAGCAACACCATTGTCTGGTTTAACATGTAGTATAGGCAGGCAAGCTTGCACTTCAGGAGCCTGAGAGATGACTCAGCCAATAAGAGCACATCTGTTCTTCCACAGGACCTCAGTTAGGTTCCCAGCACCCACACTGCCTGGAACTCCAGCTCTTGCTTGGATAATCTATGCCTCTGATTAATGCAGGCACTTGTACCTCTGTGTACATACATATTCTCCCTGTCTTGGTCGCTGTCCTATTGCTGTGAAGAGACACCATGACCAAGGCAACTCTTATAAAAGGAAGCATTTAACTGGGGCTTGCTTACAGTTTCAGAGGTTTAGTCCATTAGCATCATGGCAGGGAACATGGTGGCCTGCAGGCAGACATGGTGCTGGAGTTCTACACCTGGATCCATAGGCAGCAGAAAGAGAGCTACACTGGGCCTGGCTTGGGCTTTTGCAACCTCGAAGCTCGCCCCCAGTGACACACTTCCTCCAACAATGGCACATCTCCTAATCCTTCTCAAATAGTGGCACTCCCCGATGACAGAGCTAGCATTCAAATATATGGGCCTATAGGGGCCATTCTTACTCAAACCACCACAATCCCTCCGTAGACACATTCACATACACCTAATTAAAAATATTAAAGATAGGGGATGGAGAAATGACTTGGCCATTTGGGGTGCTGACTGTTTTGACTCCATCTTCATTGACTGTGGACCTTGACTGTCTGCCATCATCACTGACTGGTGTTGATACCTCCAGCCTTGTAGGTGCCTCACAGTGCTGTCACCTACACTAAACTCTCTTTGTCCTTACAGCTGCTTGTCTGCAGGGTGATGGTGGCAGTGACAGGGAGGGTCTGGTGTCTCCTGAAATAGGTGGAAGCCCTTCCTAAAAGCTGGGCATTAGAAGCAAGAATATGGAAAATGACAGCGGTGCTTGATGTGTATTTCCTTGGGAGGGGCCGAGGGGAGATGGCGTGAAATCTATCCAACTTGCCCACCCACACTGGCCTTGTCTCTCCAAGCCTGTCTGCCTGCCTGCCTCTCCCGGACTCCTTGGCTATCTCAACCTAGCTGCGTGTTTCTTCGTCTCTCATCTGGAGGGTTCCTCATTTCACAGTGCCCATGCTGATGTTTCCTCTAACCCTAAGGTCTGTTCTCACCGTAAGATGTAGGACAGTCACTTGTCGTTTGCCCCATGGACCCCTTCTGTGACCGCCATGTAAGCCAGCAGGACTACAGGCATGTGCTGCCCTGCCTGGCTAAACCCTTTAAAGTGTTTCTTCCAGGTGTTTGGTCACAGCTATGATAAAGCTGCCATTTCAGGATGGGACCCCAGTGTACATTGAGGGGCATTTGAAACTGTGCTATATCTTGGCTTCATTTCAAACTCCTTTGCCTTTGTCAATAGAGGCCGCATGTGTTGGCAGCTGAGTCAATTTACCAGGCTGCTTCCTGCCAAAAGAAGTGGGGGTGTCTTTGTGTGTGTGTGTCTTACAAGCTTCCTCTCACCTTGTCCTCTTGTCTCTTAGTCTACACTGGTGGCATTTCTGCTAGTTGATATTCTCAAGTACTTTGAGAGCCATCTATGTACTTCACTGGGTTCCTCTCGGTTGAACCAAACCCACACTGGCAGACTTTGTTACAGTCACCCCTTTGTCACCCGCGCAGCACACCCCTGGGTCTTCTGCCAGGGATGTTGAGGGCCAATTTCCTTGAGCTCTCAAAGGCTCTGTAGTTTAATGAGATGGTTTATTATGCCCACTCTCAGTCTCTCCAAAGGGCACTTCAGGAGGCCGAATGCTCTGACTTCCTGTGGTTCTGAGTTTCAGTCCCATCTTCAGCATCCGCTCGGTTTCCTGACCTGCATCAGTGCCCTGCAGTGTGGTTGCTGCCTGGAAAGGCTGAGGATAAAAATACTCAGGTGGGACTACTTTTGTTCTTTTAAAAAATATTTGTCTTTATTTTATGTGTGAGTGTTTGACTGTATGTATGTCTGTGCACGTGTGTGCACTTCATGTATGTCTGCCCACAGAGACCAAAGGATGGCAACAGACTGCCTGCAACCAGAGTTACACACAGTTGTGAGCCACCATGTGGGTGCTGGGATTTGAACCCGGTCCTCTGGAGGAGCAGCCAGCGCTCTGACCTCTGAGTCATCCCTTCAACCCTTACTTGAGCTCTTATGCTCTTTTACTGGCATAAGCCTTGCAATGTGTTCATCATTTTGATGTTACAGATTATAGCAGCAACCCCCGGGAAACATGCTAACAGGGTTTGGACGGACACCTCTGCAATGCCTGTTCTAACGCTCCTTCCTCCCCTGCTGCGGTGGTATTAAGAATGGCCCCAGCAGCGTGAATGCTTAGTTACTAGGGAGTGGAACTCTTTGAAAGGATTACAAGGATTAAGAGGTGTGGTCTTGTTGGAGGGAGTGTGCCACTTGGGCGTGGCTTTGAGGTTTCAGAAGCCCATGCCAGGTCCAGCTCTCTCTCTTTGCCTGTGGATCAGGATGTAGACCTCTCAGCTACTTCTCTAGCGCCATGCTTCCCATGCTTGCTGCCATGCTCCCCGCCGTAATGATGGTGGGCCGAGCCTCTGAAATGGTAAGCCAGCCTCCAATTAGATGCTTTCTCTTGTAACAGTTGCTGTGGTCAATAGAACGGTGACGAAGACAGCTACTCTTTTTCTCCACTCTTTTTGGGGTAGCTGTGATTCTCCTGCCTCAGCTCCCAAATGCTGGGCCTGTTTGTCTGCTTGTTTCTTTCTGTGTGTGCCTTGGTACACATGTGGAGGTCTGGACGACTTGCAGGAGTTGATCCCCTCTTTCCATCATGGAACCTGGGGTTGGAGTCAGGTCATCAGACTTGCACAGCAAGTGCCTTTACCTGCTGAGCCAACTCTCCAGCTCCCCGGAGGCTGGGATTGTAAGTGTGAACTACCACACTCAGTTTCCTTTCAGGAGTTTTATGCTTTAAGATCTCTTTGCTAAAATACGTCATAATCCTTTTATTTTGGTACTTACTGTTTCTTCCCTAATCTTAGTATTAACAAATGTGATATTCAACTCAGGTTAATTTTCTTAAGCTCATGTAAATATGGATAGTTGAGCCATACTTTTTAAAATTAAATTTAGTTTACTTAAATATTTATTTATTTTACGTGCATGTGTGTGTGAGAGCATGCATGTACTTGCATGCATGTTTGTGTGTATATGCCTGTGTGTGTGAGAGCATGCATGCATGTGTGTGTGTGTACAGGTGTGTGCATGTGTGAGAGCATGCATGCATGTGTATGTATGTGCGCGTGTGTGTGTGTATTTGTAGGTAAGAAGACAACGTACAGAACTCGGTTCTCTCCTTCCACCATGTTAGCTAAAAGGATTGGATCCAAGCAGACAAGCTTCATGGCAAGCACCTTTACCTGCTGTATGAATTACTTTTCAATTGCAGTGATAAAACACCATGATCAAGAGCAACTTAAGGAGGAGTTTATTTTGGCTTTTGGCTCCAGAGGCGTGGCATGGTGGTAGGGGAGGCATGGCATGGTGGTGGGATGTGAAGTTGAAAGATCACATCTCAACTGCATACAGGAAGCTGAGCAGAGGAGCAGGGAGTGGGTCAAAGGCATAAACTCTCAAAGGCCACCCCCAATGATGTTCTTCACCCAGCAAGGCTGTACCTGCTAAGGGCCTCGTAACCTCTCCAAAGGACACCACCAACTAGAGACCAAGTGGAGGAATTTCTTATTCAACCGCCATATCCACCGAGCCATCTCACAAGCACCAGGCCATAACTTTTCTCTTGCACATCTGGGCACTCTTCTGGCTTATAGCTTAACATACTTGGAAAATAATTCAGGCACAACAAACTATGAACTAAAAACTCTTTCTGAGTAGACTTTGGCATATTGAGTTTTCTATAATGTTTATGTTCACTAGGTGTGGTGGGACACAACCGTAATCCTTGCAGAAGCTAAGACAGAAGGACCATGAGTTCCAGGCCAACCTGGGCTACATAGTCCCAGGATAGCCTGGGCTACAGTGTGAAAACCTGTCTTAAAAAGCAGACTCACTGAAAGGATTGCAGAAAGATTTGGCATTCATGGCTCAACCATGATGCCACGTGTCATCCATCCCACAACTCCAGGCCTCCAGGTCCTCCAGTGGACAGCGCCACTGAGACTCACAGAGATACCTGTGTGATTGCATGGGGGAAGTGTTTGTCCGAGACAATGCCCTGCTCCCCCTGCCCTGCAACATTCTGAAATCAGCGTTTCACAGTCTTAAGCTCCCGTGGTTTTGCCTAGAGAAAGGCCCTGGTGCAGTGCCCCCTGCTGGTGAGTGGCAGTTTAAAGTCAGCGTCATGTCAGTGATGGGCGCAGTGAGTCCCCTTGCTGACATGGGAGCCGGGGGTAACGTTGAGCCTGCCAGGTCATTTTAGATCATGTCCTTAAAGTAACAGAAAGTCGAGACTATAGAAAATGAGCACCGCACTGTGTTTTTTTTGTTGTTGTTGTTTTGTTTTTTGTTTTTTTTCTTTACCTTTTTTTTCCCTGACATGGGATGATTCACTGTAGCTCAGTTTGATAAAACACACATGCTTTCCAGAAAGGTTTGTATTTCTGTTTCTGCCTTAGTTCATTTTACAAGCCATTTCATTCCAATTCTCAGGAGCTATACCCTCCTACCGCCGGGAAACCTGACTTGAGCCTCCCCAGAGAAGGTTTAAGTGTGAAATATTTTAGGAGTGTTAATTTTGTTAAGCAATTAAGAGAGCATTTTAAGGAGACTAAAAGCTCTTTCCTCTTTCCTGTCAGTGGGATGAGTTAGCATTCCCTCGTACAGGTCTCTAAGTGGTCATGCTAAAGAAAATTAATTAAAAGCAGATGAGTGCTTTAGATTGTCACCTTTACTTTGACTTCTCCTGAATGGGATGGCTCGAAAATACATAATTATCCATTTTATTTTGCTCTTGCAGTAAGTGGGGCTAAGTATGCCCATCTATATCATACTTTGTTTCTATGACCAGAATACCACAGAGAGCAACTCTAAAGAGGGGAGATGCACTTGGGCTCATGATTTCAGAGGCCTCAGCCCATGACGGCTGGGCCCCACACGCCTGGACAGAACATTGTGGCAGTCTTTACCGCAAGGCAGACAGGAAGTAGATCACAAGAGACAGGAAGTGGTGAGGGACTAGACACCCCAAAGGATCCACATCCAGGGAGGTACTTCCTCCAGCTGGGTCCCACTTCCAAAAGTTCCCAGAACTTCCTAAAATAGCTGTTGTAGAATATTATTTTAAGATGTGTTACATGCTTATGCTCTGGAATATTTGTTTAATTATACCAAGATCTGTTGCATTCTTTTGTGTTGCATTTGTTTAACTCTGTGAAGCTGTGATACTTTGCTGTCTAAAACACCTGATTGGTCTAATAAAGAGCTGAATGGCTAATAGCTGGGCAGAGAATAAATAGAAAGAGAAATCTGGGAGGAGAGACCAAGGAGAGAGAAAAGAAGGGGCTGGTCACCCAGCCACACAGCCAGACATGGAATAAAAAGAAAAAAATACAAAAATAGATAAAGGTAGTTGGGCGGTGGTGGTGCACACCTTTAATCCCAGCACTCAGGAGGCAAAGGCAGGCGGATCTCTGTGAGTTCAAGACCAGCCTGGTCTACAAGAGCTAGTTCCAGGACACAGAGAAACCCTGTCTCAAAAATAAAAAAAAAAATAAGAAGAAGAAAGAAAGAAAGATAAAAGCCTAGAGACAAAAAGTAGACAGGATAATTTAAGAAAAGCTGGCTAAGAAACAAGCCAAGCTAATGGCAGACATTTATAATTAAGACTAAACCTCCTGTATTCATGTGGGAGCTGGGTGGCTGGCCCCTCAAAGACCCAAAAGAGTCAAAAAAACAAGCAACAACAAATAACTTCCCCACCTTGGGGTAAAACAATTTTAACACATGATGCCTGGCATGGTGCTAGAGCAGTAGCTAAGAGTTATATCCTTATCCACAGGCAGCAAACTGAGAGAGAGACACACACACTAGGCCTGACATAGGCTTTTGAAACCTCAAATCCCACCCCCAGTGACACATCTCCTCCTGTAAGGCCACACCTCCTAGTCCTTCCAAATAATTCCACTAACCGAGGACCAAGCATTCAAACATATGAGCCCATGGGGGCCATTCTCATTCAAACCACTACATGTCCTCTGGAAGAGCAATAAGAATTTTTCATTTTGTTTTGTTTTTCAAGACAGGATTTCACTGTAGCTTTGGAGCCTGCTCTGGAACTAGCTCTCGTATAGACCAGGCAATAAGTATTCTTAACCACTGAGCCATCATCACTCCAGCCTAAGTTACTGTCTTGAGAAGCAAACAGATACCACCACCATCACAACAACAAAAAAATCCCTCACATGGGGGAATAAAAAATGAAGGAAAAAATTTAATTTCTCAACATGGCACCTCCTTGAAGGACAGTTTGGGTGGATTGTGGGAACAGAATCCTACTTAGCATGTGTTGACTAGTGAATGAATGAAGCCTGGGAAGTGAATGAATGGAGAGAGCTAAGATGAGAGTCTTGTCAATGAAGAGCAAAGGAATGGAGATGGGTACTCGTCTTCATCTGTTTTCCACCACTGTAACAAAGTATCTGACACACACTACTTATGAAGAAAAATGATTTGGATATGAAGTGTTCTCATGTGTTGAAGGCTTCATTCCCATCTCAGAGGATGGAGCATCTCGGAAGTGTGTGGATCTCAATGATTCTTACATAATCAGTGGACAGAGTTACAGATGGAGTCATAATTGATGGCACTACATGGAGGGAGTGGAGACGAGATTCGGGCCTTGTTAAAGCAAGTGGTCCACGGGTGTGTGTGAAGGGTTTCTCTTATTTCTCATCCCTTCTCTGCTTTGACTTTGCTTTCTCGTTGGTGTGAGGTGAGTCACTCTTTAGCTCATGTGTTGGTGTGAGGTGAGCCACTCTTGTCTTTAGCTTGTGTTTTTTAATTCTTGGATCAGGCCCAGTGGAGCCAGCCAACCAATTGCTCAAACCTCTGAAGCCATAAATCCAAATAAATCTTTCCTCCCTTTGAATGGACTTGGGGGTGTATTGAAGCAGTGGGAACCCCAAGTGATGCAAAAGGAGCTTTGTTACCTTAAACATTGGACAGTCAGGGTCCAGATGGTGTAACTCAGGCTGTGTAAGAGGACTCCCTTGTCCGCATCACTTCATGGCAAATAGCGTTCAAGGGGTGTGTGAGAGAACACTGGAGTCAGGAAGTGGAAATGGCAGGTAGGGTTAGGCTTGTATGTATGTATGTATGTATTTTTGTGTGTCTATGTGTGTAGGTACACATGGTTCATGTATGGAGGTCAAAAAGCAACTTGCAGGAGCCGGTTCTCTCCTTCAACCATGTGGGTCCTGGGATTTGGACTCAGATTGTCAGTCTTGGTGGCAAGCACCTTTACCTACTGATCCGTTTTGCTGGCCCCAGGCTTGTTCTTTGAGAAACACCCTCTGTCAGGAAACCTGATCAATGGACCCACCTCTAACAGATTCTGCCATCTCCTAATGGTGCCACAGTAAGGACGAAGACCTCAGTATGTCAGTCTTGGGGGAAAGATATAAGCCATCAGGTAGGATTCTGATTTAAGTGAGTTTTTGATGGTTAAAACCATAGAGCCATGGTCATGGACACCTATGAGTAGCCTTGGCTAAATACTGTGGATAAGGACAAGATGTTTTGCTTATTTTCTTATTATTTTTGTTTATGTATGCATATGAGTTTATTAACTAAAGTTTGAATCATTTACCCTCCTGTGCTGTACTTTGAGAGTTATTTGGAGGTTCTCACAGAGGACCACGGTTTCTTTTACACCTTTGATTAAAGATCCATCTTCCCCTGTCAGGAAAGGTTGTCCGTTAAGCATGTGGTTTCAGGAAGGGACACTTGTGGTGGAGTCATAAGGGGGAAGAGGACACTTGCCTGACTTCTCTTCTCCATCCTTGCCCACCCCTTCCCACTTCCCATCAGCTCACCATCCCTAACCTCTGGAATGAGACCACCCCTTGATGCTCCATAACAGTGATAACAGTGGCCAAGAGTGCCCACCCACCCCACTTCCTGTCTCCCAGTGTGCACTCTTCTTTCTCGCAAGTGTGATGCCCGGAAACAGAGCCTCCAAGAGGTGGCTGATACTGGTAACCAGGAAGGAGCATATGCCGTAGAGCACCTGGATCCCAGATCACTCTCTTGTTGTGTGACCTCAAGCACATAATTAACCTCTCCATGGTGTCTTTTTCATCTCTAAAATGGGGACAGCAAGTGTTTTTTGTTTTTTTTTTTTTTTACCTCCTAGCACTGTTTGAGGATTAAATGACAAAGCACCAATGTCCTCAGACTCTAGGCATGGCCTTGGCAAGGGCAAGGATGTTCCTGGAAAAACCCCAGTCACAAAAGCTGGTTCTCATTAGAACCAACTGGTAGTGAAAGCTCCCTGGAGCTTGGAAGTCCCTGTTCCTTGGCTACTATTTACTGCACGTGTGCTTTCTGTCCCGCATGCTCAAACTACTTCTTTTTTTCCTTCAATCAAAGCGTTAGAGAGGATTAACTAGCCTGTGTTGTACTCAATCATGGAGGAATTACCTTTTATTATGGAGCCGTTTTCTTCAATCATTTATTTGGTTTCCATATGCGCACACCGCCACGAAGGAATGTTTTACAACCTGTGATTTAAAGGGAGGATTCTACTCTGCTTATGAGTGGAATGCTCACAGAATAGTCTGGGATTTTATTCCCGCCGGGTAGCCTCACAGAGAGACCCAGTCTGTCCCTGGGCCTGTGGCCTGGAGGATGTGGTTG
>PVIU01030387.1:0-16175 GCA_004026605.1 Ondatra zibethicus | reverse complement strand
AGAGTCTCCATAAGTTACAAACTGATTGGCCCATTAGCTCAGGCTTCTTATTAGCTCCTGTAGCTTATATTAACCCATTATCCCTATCTATGTTAGCCACATGGCTCAGTACCTTTCTCAGCGGAGCAGGTCACATCCTGATTCTTTGGTGGTCCCGGCAGGAATGCCGAGAGAGCTTCCTGCTTCCCAGAATTCTCCTATTCTCCTTGCTCCGCCTCTACTTCCTGTCTGGTTGTCCCACCCATACATCCTGGCTAATGGCCAATCAGCGTTTATTTAAATCATGATTGACAGAATACAGACAATTCTCCCACACCAACTGTCAGATTTTGTAGACTCCCCATGGGGAAGCCGAACCCATTCTGGGAAGTGAAGGAGGGTGAGGCGGGTGGAAGTGTGGGATGGCAGGAGGGGAGGGAAGGAGACTGGGGTAGCTATGGAAAGTGAGAAAAGATTTTATTTAAAATATCACAATAAAGGACAAACCTTTATTCAACCTAACCAAAAGGCAGAGAATATCCAAATTAACAAAATCAGAAATAATTAGAATCTTTCCAGTATTTTTTTTACACTTCTTCAAAGAGTACTTTAATATGAAAAGGCTTGAACCAATTTTTCACTAAAACCTTATTCTTATAGAAAAAGTACCATAAAATAAAAAAAAAATACCACACTGACTATACTTATAAGGTGTCTGTACAGTATATTTTCTCATGAATTTGAAAACTTCTGATACATACATGGGCTTTTCAACATTAATCACATTCATAGGGTTTCCTCCCGGTACGTGTTCCTTTATATTTGGAGATTACTATGAATTGCAAAGGCATTACTTCACTGATTTCATTCATAGGGTTTCTTTCTGCTATGTCTTCTTTTATGCCTTAGAGGACTACTGTAATATGTAAAGGCTTTATCACATTGATTACAGTGATAACTTTTATCTCCCACATATGGGGTTTTTTTTTAATGTATTTGGAGAAGATTCTAATGTGAAAAGGCTTTACCACACTGATTACCTTCCTAAGGGTTTCTCTCCAGTATGTGTTCTTTCATGAGTTAGAACACTGTGGTGATATGCAAAAGCTTTACCACACTGGTTGCATTTGTAAGGTTTCTCTCCAGTATGTGTTCTTGCATGCCTGTGAAGATGACCGGAATGTATAAAGGCTTTACTACACTGATTACACTTGTAGGGTTTCTCTCCAGTATGTGTTCTTGCATGAATTAGAATGTAACTATCATATGCAAAAGCTTTATCACACTGCTTACATTTGTAAGGTTTCTCTCCTGTGTGTGTTCTTTTATGCTTTTGAAGACCACTGGGAGATATAAAAGCTTTAACACACTGATTACATTTGTAGGGCTTCTCTCCAGTGTGTGTTCTTGCATGCTTGTGAAAATGACTGGAATATATAAAGGCTTTACCACACTGATTACACTTGTAGGGTTTCTCTCCAGTGTGTGTTCTTGCATGAATTAGAACATAACTGGGATACGCAAAAGCTTTACCACAATGAATACATTTGAAAGGTTTCTCTCCTGTGTGTGTTCTTTTATGCATGTGAAGACCACTGGGAGATGTAAAAGCTTTACCACACTGATTACATTTGTAGGGCTTCTCTCCGGTATTTGCTCTTTTATATATTCGCAGTCGACTACGATATGCTATGGGTTCATCACCTTGAATAGCTTCACAGGCCTTCTCTTCCATGTAAATTCTCTCATGTCTTTCAAGAGGACTGTAATGTGTAACAGAATAAACACATTAACTATATTCAGAAGGTTACTTGGCACAAGTAAAAGTTTTACCACATTAATTACACCGGTAAATCTTTACATCGGTATAAATTAATTTTACAGTTTTGTCTAATTTTATTAAGTGTCCAATGTTTCTCCTGCCTGTACACTTCAGTACAGAATGCAACAGCTCTCCTTACAATTGGTTGTGAGCCACCATATGGTTGCTAGGAATGGAATTCAAGACCTCAGGAAGAACAACCAGTGCTCTTAGCCTCTGAGCCTTAACATTTTAAAGAGAATTCAGAAGTTAAGGTTTTATCACTTTGTTTACACTCATTGTTTATGTTTTATTAAGGGTTGTTTTGCATCTTTGAAGATGCCTTTCATGGTAAGAGCTTTTATTACATGGTTCACATTCAGAGCTTCTTTTTTCTATATGAGATTTTTCACAAATGTGAAGAGAACTGGAAAAACTCACAACATTAACACACTTATTATATTCATATATTTTCCAAGAATGTGAGACTTATACTACATTTGCAAAGTGAACTATGACAAAGAGGAGTGTTTATAAATCCCTAGTACTTGTAAGCTTTTCTGAAGTGTCAGTTTGTTAATGTATTCCCAATGAAGCTGGAAAATCAATTACATATAACCTTGAACCACAATCATCAAGTCCAGTCTAAGTAGAGACTACTACATATCTTCTAATTTTTCTGAGAGAGATAGTGTAACTTCTTTCCGTATACCTATGCTCATATGCTTTCTATCTAGGGTGAGAAATGATGTACCTATCAAAGGAGGAATAACAAATAAAAGGTTTCCACATTGTATTTACACAGTTTGACTCTCTGTTCCTCATAGACATGTGGTACAGGGATTACAGTTTCTCAGCAAAAATTGTCCCTTGACTCTATCTACCCAAATGAATAAACTTAGCAAACTCATCATCGGTATTTAAAAACACTAGCTTTCCTTAGTAGCTTGCTTAGTAGAAGGCTTTGGACAGATACTTATCACCTGTTCAAAGTGTGCACCTACTGTAATGAGTGCTATGAAACTACACAGATTGGCAGTTCTACAGCACAGCTCTCACTCAGCTATGATTCAGATGTGATATCTGTTAAGGGACTCTGTCTTTGTCTTTTTTCTTAATGCCCTGCAAACACAACTTTCCTACCCGACAATAAGTTATATAGCTTTTGGAGAATTTGATAATCGTCAATACAATTTAAAGTTGTGATTTTTTATATTGGTACTTTCCTTTAAAACATCCAGAAAACATTAATATTTTTTCAAATGCATATGTGTATAATCTTGCATATGTAAATTACCTTCCACATCTTCTAGAACTTTGAGAATACTCTTCAATATCATGACCTTCCCAATTATAGCCTAAAAGTAATACCAGAAAGTATATATTATTGGAAATTGAGAAAAATTAAGGTATTATTTTTAATGAACCTTAGCACCATAAATAATTTATTCACCACACTCTTCGTATTTATCAATCCAAATTATAGAAGACCCTCAATAACTAAGAAACACTAGTCCCCTCATTTTTAAACATGAAGAAATTTTCATCATTTTACCAATAGTAGTAAGGTTCCTGAAGGTCTCCAGCATCACATCATTGTAGAGATTCTTCTGGGAAGGGTCCAGCAAAGCCCACTCTTCCAGGGTGAATTTGACATTCACATCATCATAGGTTACTGCATTCTAATATATCCCATACATGTTGAAAACAAAAGGTGTGATACCAACAACATTGTAAATGTATACGTCTTTGACAGTACAGTCATATAATTCTGGTGCTTCTCACATTTATTTTATGACAGGGACATTATAATGCCATTACCACATCATTATAGAAGGAAACTGAATAGGAGGTTTACCCCTGTTATTTGTGCAACCTTTGAATGAGATACGCCTTGCAAGAGAAATGCAGTACACAGTAAATGTCAGAGAATTTGTATGTCCTATTACTAACAAAAACAAGCAACAAAAATTAATACGTATGCTGGGTGCATTGACTCATGCATTTAATTCCAAAACTGAGAAGGCAGAAGCCGGTATACCTATCTTTTTATTTGTTAGAGTGATTTATCTCAGGGGAGACAAGGTTAAATGTGAATTTTTGGCAAACACTGATGCCTGTAATAGTACTGAAAGGCAATCACAGACCAAGAATCCATGACTTCAAATTTTACATCTTTTTTGTATAGAAAAACGATAAAACCACAGAGATTTACCCTAATTTTGGGTCTATGTTGTAATTGGAACCGAGTTACAGCAGATTCAGTGTGAAGTTGCTTACTTGAGATTGGAATCTCTTTGTCTATTCCTAGCATAGAGTGAAGACTTAGCGGGATGGAGTCCTTCCAAGGCATCCAAACCTGAGTAAGGGCCTTCTTTCAATGGCACTGAACACCTTGAAATTTCCTATCTCAAGTTCACCATATGACTGCCCTCTGACACTATCTAGTGCTAATTTTCTCTACAAATCAGACTTTTCATTACTTTCTACCACACAAGTTTCATTTTCACTAAACACTAATGAGTCTTCAGTAATACCATCCAATAGATTCAATATTCCATCTGAAAAAGCATCCCCTTATTTTTAAATCCTTCTTTACTTGATATCTTGGTGCCATCTCAGGAACCATGTGACTTTTTCAGGGGACAAGGCCTGAGAATACCATGAGCAGATTCTACCTGTTGCAAGGCTCTGACGTATGAAGTTCCAAAAATGTGAGCCCATTTCCACCTTGTCTGAAGGTCAGAGATTTTCAGCTTGCTGGCAGTTGCTGCCATTCCACCCAGACCAAAGGTCAGAGTATTGAGATGCCTTTCGAGTCTTTCAAGGTTATAGTCTGTTTCTACCTCAAACAAAGATCCCACGTAGATTTAGGACTGAGAGTTCTGCTCTTTCAAGATTATTGCCAACAGGAGTGGCTAATATCCAGATTTTGTATTTCAGATATAGAAAAAAAGATCTGTTTCTGCCTCAAAAAGGATCCAACTTAGTTCCTAGTCATTTTGGGAGATAACTATGGATTCCACCCAGGGAATAAATGTTTTGCTTAATATTTTGGTCTAGGGTTTGAGGGCTACCTGTCTTGTTCTAATAACAGATTGTTTAACTAAGAATGTAGCCTGCAACTTTCAACTGCTCTGTTCATTTCCTTGTATCATGTTAATGCAGTTTTTATCTTACTCCTGCCTTCTCTGGTCTGGAGTACTTTAAGCAAATGGAAATTAAATACAGGCAATTTCAGTAATCACTACTCGCTCCCGGTAATCCTACCCTGGTAAATGGTAATTTTTGTAGTTACTGGTCTCTAACACTAGAGAACCGGACCCATTTTGGTAAAGCCTATGGATACTTCCCTGCATGACTCTGGGCAGGAATCCAGGAGCATAAGTGCAGCCTGCTCTCCTCGCTTTCATTACACAACCCATACTGCTGGCTGCCTCTAGTTTCACCATCTCAGAGCTACAGACAAAATAGCTGTTTTAAAAAGAAAACTTCCTCCTGATGACTCTCCTCTAGGTGAGCCAGAGGGGATGTTTTGAAAAATACACAGTAGTCCTTGTTCAGTCTATAAAGGCTTTGACATTTCTTTCAAGTTTGACCATGAATTGAGACTTCTAAAGAAGAGAAAGTTGCTTTTTAAGACACCTTGTGAAAAGCCTGAGAGAGTCACAGTATTTCCTGAAATTACAAATTCACCTAAATGTTCTGGAGAGAATGATTTTAACCACAAAAGTCTAGGAGAAACGCTAGTGTTTAATGACATCAGGAGTTAATGGGAACAGTTTATGAACAGGGAATTTTGTGGATCTTACAAATCCAATATGCCTTCATTTCTAATAGCTATGCCAATACTGTAGGAAGTTAAGAGGAAGGGGACATGAGAACAAGGTCTAAACAGTACCAACTCTGGAGAGTAAGCTTTGAAGTTATGTTACTTACAGGATGATTGAAAAAAAAAAACCTGATATATCCAATCAGATAGACTAGTCGAGAATGTAGAATGAATCGATCCAGCTTTGGCTTGTGCATTGAATGGTGACAACTCATACCCTAAAATAAATATCTATATATAGATATATATAGAGAGAGAAAAAAAAACTATATCACTCTGCATGACAGTGTAAAAACAAATACAGCCTGTAATCACAAAAGCTGGTGGCTAGACACACCTTTCTACTAATAAGTGTGCCAACTTAGAAAACTTCCTTTGTGTCTTGCAATGCTGCTTATGCTTCTAACATTGGAGCCATAAATCAACTAGGTAATGGTTACCTGTGGGAAAGTTGGGAGATGGAAGGGGAAATGGGTAAAGGAACAAACTGGTAATAATAGTAACTATTATTAGAAACATGAGGGAACAAATTTGATTGTAAAACTTTTTATGAAATTCAGTGAGACTATACAAAAAAAGGGGGAGCAGGCTATGGGGGACCACTTGTTTAAAACAGGTCATAGTTTCTTTGCTGACCAATTTCATGAATCCCTCCTGGATCATTAGACCAGTCTGGAAGGATACTTCCAGCAAAGCCAAAATATCACACAAATCACCTCTGGCTTAATATATCATGGATTTTATTTCTCACAGATACGCTGTATCCTGTGCCTCCACTATCTGCCATTACTCTCAATATTCCCATCTTTATATCCCACAAAAACAGCTGATTGAGCTCTGTGTTTTCTTCCTAAGGCTTTTACCATCTAAAATCCTGATGTCACCATGTTCCTCCAAAAGATAACATTCCCAGGATCTGCGCAGCAACAAAATCCCTTTCTGTTTATCCTTTTTGTTTTTCTATCTTGCTTCTCTGCTGTTGTTATTAAATTATCTAACAGAAAGCATCTCGGGTAATGAATGGGTTTATTTGGGTGATTATTTTAAATCACAATCCATGACTCTGGGAGATTAGCATGAGAATATAAAAACCATAGGGAAACTTTGTTTACTGTTTTTTGCTATTACTTGCTTAGCTAGCTCTCTTGCTCAGTATAGGCCTACTTTCTTAGGGATATTGCCACCCTCAGTGGAAGGGCTTTCACACATCTGTCATCAATCAGCAATCTTTCAGAGATAAAAACCAGCCACTGTGATGGAGGTACAGCCTCAATTGATGTTTCCTCAGATCTGTAGTGATGTTTTTGTTGTAACAAATAAAACTTGCCTTAAGTGCAGAACTAAGACACCTGTGATCAGTCACTGGCAGCAGATACTTTAATCTCAGGATGCAGAAGTGAGATGGATCTCTGTTAGTTCAATGCCACCCTGGCTACACAAATTGATCCTGCCTTAAAGAAAAAGAGAGCTCACAAAAAGGAGATTCTACTCCCTGGTATCACATGCCTTTAATCCCAGCACTAGGGAAGTGAAGACAGAAGTGTCATGGCTGGGCAAAGAGAGGAATACAAGGAGGGAGGGACAAGAGCTGGATGCATTCTGAGGCAGCAAGTCTGAGGAGGCAGTCTGAGGACAGGATCACCCCCTTGGTCTGAGCATTGGGAGAGGTAAAATTTTCTCTAGTGGCTGGATCTTCTGCTTCTCTGATCCTTCAGTTTCACCCGTTGATAGCTGTCTCTGAATTTTTATCATTAAGATCAATTAGAATTCATGCTACAATGATGATTGTAGGCCCTGGCATGTTAACAACTCAGGCTAACAAGGACACAGAGACAATAACATAAGAGAAGGTTTTGAAAACCAAAATCAACGTGCTAAACACATTATAACTTAAATAGTAAAAATAGCAAAAACACAAACATTGATGCTAGTAACAACTGGCAAACAGAGAGGTGAAAAGAATTAAAGAGAGGCAAGCTTGTTCTCAAGAAAAGAATATTGGCAAGGCCGTGGTGACATGCATCTTTAATCTCAGGACATGGAAAGTGGAGGCAAGATGGTCTTTGGGAGGTTAAGGCTTATTTGGCCTAAAAGATCTAGTTTCAGGAGAGTATGCAGGGAAAACATGTCCCAAGGAAAAAAAAAAAGGAAAAGCCACAGAAAACTAGTATTCTTTCCTACTGAATGTCTCTGAAAGAACAAAAACTCAACGATCTCGGCAAAAGGTCATGTGACTTCTTTGGCAGACAAAGTCTGAGAATAACCTGAGCAACTTGAACTTGTGGCAAAGCCATGGAGAATTTAACCCTTTATTTGCAAGGCTGATGGATAGCTTGCTGCATAATTCTGGGCTTGATCCCAGGATCCTATGTGCTACCTGCTCTTCTTGCTTCCATTATACAAATTATTGTTGGCTGCCTAAAGTTTTATTTTCTTAGAGTATGGATGAAATGGCTTTTACATAGAAAAAGCTTTCCTCTGATGACTCTCCTCTGAGTGAGCCTGAGAGGATGCTGTTAAAGAATATACAGTGATCCTGACTCAGCTCCTAAAGCCTTTGATGTTTCAGGTGTGACCATGATTTCAGGATTCTCGAGAACAGCACGGTACCTTTACATGGCATTTTGTGACTAGCTTGAAAAGTGACACAGTAGTTCATGACATTACAAATCCAGATAACTGCTTTGTAGAGAATGATTTTTGTCTAAAGAGTCTAGGAAAAATGCTAAAAATCACTATATAAGGAGTTAATGGAAAGACTCTAGGAGTTAGGAAAGAATCAGAACCATAGAAAGCCATAGCACTCTCATTTCAAATAGCTGTGCCAATAATGTAGGAAGCTGAGAAGGGGACATGAGAGCAAGGGATAAGCAGTGCCAACTGTGAGGAATAAGCTTTGAAGATATGTTGCTTACAGGATGATGGAACAACCTGGGAATGTTCCCCAGGAGACAGAATAGCACAGAACATAGAACGAATTGATTCAGCTTCTGCTCTTAAATTTCACTAGAGGTGAACACTAACCATTACATGCACAATTCTCTCCCACTTTTCATGATGCTGGAACCACAATTGCTGCCAACTGGGCACACTGCTCTAACTGAAGGGGTGCCTAGTTAGATAACTCTGTGGTTGTTTGCTAGACTTTTTATGAGTTAATAGTAAAACTATGAATCAAGTAGGTAATGGTTACCAGTGAAAAAGTGGGCAGACAGAAGGAGAATAAGACAAGGGAACAAGCTGGAAATTGTGGCAAGCATTACCAGAAATTTGAGGAAACAATTTTATTGTTAAACTCTTCAGGTAATCTGTTGATATTGTATAAATAGGCTCAGGCTATCTGGGGCCACTTGTTTGAAACAGGTCGTCCGAGTTTCATCGTGGCACAGACTTCACACACTCATCCCAGGTCATCAGACTTGTTAGAAATTAAGAGTTGGTCTCCAAACAGGTGGTGCATCAACATGCCTGAAGGTAATTTACTGGACATTCGCTTTGTGTAAAAAATGCATTTACCCAAGTAACCTGCAGATCCTCTGGTAGTAAGTCCAGGTGAGGAAGGATAGATAATTCAAGAACATTTGAGGAGATTGTGAGAAAAAAATGAGAAGAATAAAAAAGTAAGTGAAGGCCTTTCATTTGACAGAGAAAAGAAAATATAATTAGAGTACAATAAAATCACACAATATAGATGACATCAATCATAAAAGAAGACACAAAGAGAAACCTGCAAATTTCCCAAGGGCCCTTAAACAATAACTACAAGATTCTAACGAAATAAAAATCAAAGAAATCACCCTGGTCCCTGCATTTCTTTCCTTTTCCCATGATAAAAAATGAGTGGGCAAGGAGGGCTGTTCCAACAAAACTAAATAAACCTTCTGGCTGCCTTCAGGTGTTTCTCCATTGCAGAAAATATTTCTGACTGCTAGAAGTAACTCATTCCCTTATGATAAGAAAAAAGATTTCTGTTAGGATCACTTGGAAACTATTTTGTCCCTATAATTGATGATCAGATGTTTGCATCAGAGTGAGAAAAAGAAAACCAATTCAAAACAAAGGCAAGATAACAGAATTTTAAATAGACACTGTATGGCTTGTATTATACAACCAAAACAACTTATTCTCTGAGAGACCCCCGAAGTGGTCTTATCACCGAGGAGCCCCCAGACTCAATAACCAGGCCATCAGGTGCAAAAGCACAAGGTTTATTCCACGATTGCGCAACCAGGTGCACAGCACGGGATAGCTGAGTACCCCGAGCCTCCAAGTAAGCAAGCTTATATAGACAAAACCCACAAGTTTTACATGAATAATAATATGGGGTATGGGTGCAATTGGAATTGGTCTAGACATTCAAACTGGAGTTCAACCAAGAACGAATTAGCATAGTTCAGCCTATTCCCAGAAAAACCTCGAACACGTGACATCTGCTGGGTGTAACATTCTGTATGGGACGTCCTGCCAGTTCCATTGTGACTCAGTTTACAGTCTGTTAATCATTCCACTATGACCCGTTCTGATAACCATCTGCCTAGAAGACTTGCAACCAGTCCTGTTAATGTTAGTCTTCCTGCCCAGAGGGGGAAGGAAGAATCTGCTGGAGTGCAACAGCCAAACCTGTTTGTCACGCTTTGTAGTTTTTCCATTACCCAATTTATTTAGTTCACTTATGAAAATCGGTTGGGGTCTCTCATTCTCCATGGTAGACACACCAGAAAAGATAGTGTGAGATCTCCCAAATCTGGAGAAACAGGAAGATATAAGCCTCCAGACTTGGGTGCTGGTTTCCATATTCAGGTCAACCCCAAGATAAGTTGCTAAGTGGAATATGAAGCCTACAGAGTACTTTTTATCCAATAAACTAAAAGTCTTTCACTCATTAACAAAAACAGAAACCTAAATTTAAAAAAAAAGTAAATAAATGCTGCCTGGGAACCTGGTGCATCAGTATTAAGAAATTCGGTATGTGACCAGGTAGGCTGCCTGCAGACCTTCCCCACTATCTGTGACCCAAGACCCAAAACTCAGGGTTGCAGGAGGACTGCAACAGATCAAAACTACAACTTCATCTTCCCTGTCCAAGTCTCCATGGACTCCACAGCACCTCCCCACCAGCCCCTCCCTTCTTGCCTCATTTTTTGTGTCCCCACCACAACTGATTCAGACATGTCCGTGCTCAACTACTTACCACATCTGCCAGAAACCCAGGCAGTCTCTCTGCAGATCTACCACATTATGTGTTACCCCAGACCCAATTTTCACAGTTGCCCCTAACACTGGTCTAGAACACCAGAGACAGCTTCCCCTCCCCCACCCCACTCCCCAGGCCCTCTGTAAATATCTAGGATAATCTCCCACTGGCTTCCCCTTCCTCCAGCTTCCAAAACCAGCAAGGACTATTCTTTGTACAGAACAGCCAAGGCCAGAAAAAAAGGACACTACTCACCTACTACATACTCTGAAATTCCTGAGAACAAACAGAAACGAAAAAAAGAAAAAGAAACTCCCATCCAACCAGGACTAACACAGAAATCAGCACCTAGATTTAATCATCTCAAACCCACATTCCTAGTCACCAGCATAGGAACACAATCCATAACAGCAAGGGAGGATGTCACCTGCACAGCCCAGCTATCCTATCTTGGCTGCTACTTATATTCCAACACGGCTAAAGTACAAGAAAAAGGCATTAAAAATCAACTATATCAAGATGACAGAGTTCCTTAAAAGGAAATAAATAAATACCTCAAATTCAGAAAAACAGAATTGTAGGAAATCAATCCATCATTCAAATAAACCAGGAAAACACAAAAAAATGAGAAAACAAATATACCACAAAAATAAAGTCAAGAAAAAAAATAAAGACTTCATATCTCTTTAAGATTTGGTAAATGCTTACACCATCAATACTATTACCATCAATTCTACTCTTCTACATAGGTTTAGCAGTGGAACACTACTCTACACAGAATGCATCATTTAAAAGCTCCACAAAATAAATTTCAGTTGGGTTCTAAACTAAAGGTTACAATTTACAAGTGCAGAACATCTGGAAGATACTAGAAAGACCACAGTTCTCAGAGTTTAGCAAATCTACCTTCCATACTGACAATGCAAGCACTTACAGGCACAAAGATTTTACAGAAACATCAGAAGGAAGGACATTTCCAAATATGATCCCCCTCCAAATTCTCTTCACAGATGCAGCCTGAAGAGTTACATTTTTCGGGGGCTGCTGCCTCAGCCCAGGGAATGATAAGGATCATGGGCAAATCATGCAGGAACAGCAGAAACACGCCAAACTCAGCAACTGCTCACTAGCTCCCACCCGGACAAGGGCAGACCCATCACATGGGCTCTAATGACTCAGCAGGCTCCACACAGTTTGCCGATAGTGGCCCCTTGCTTACCATGGCCTGCCAGGATTCCTTGTTTGACGACAGATGCGCATAGCTCACCATGGCCTGGCTGCACAGCTCTATCACTCTCTACCCACACGGAGCCCAAGAGGTAGCCAACCAGATCAACTTCCAACTTCCTCAGGAGACTAACCAGCCCCAAACCGGTAGAACCCGCCCATCTGACTGGCGGGTTTTCTGAAGCCTCCGATTGGCTAGTGATGGCTGAGTGACAGGCCTTAGTGAGCTGACTGCACGCAACACAATGATGGACAGCTATAGCTTCCCTTCTAAGCACAGAAATTTTCCGATTTGCTGGAAATTTTGGCTAAACTCAACAGCACTTCCCTTGTCAATGTAAACCAATGGGTTGTGTTTTAAAAAGAAGTAAACAGACAGAAGGAGGCTGATAAGACAATCTAGCCCAAAACAAACACAGGGTAACTAAAGAATATAATTAAAAATGTTTGAAATGGAATGGGGCTGATAATCTCAGCCTCTTGACGGGAAAAATTTGGGATCTCAGAACCTGATGCAAACCTTTCACGAAGGCAGTGGATTCAGACCATTACCAGATCTCCCAGGCACACTCCTGATTTCAGAGAATGATACTGTTTCTTTCTCTATACATCAGGGCCGAGTAGAAATGCCAGGAGGTCCCATTTATTCCTTGTTGCTCTTACTGTCTGTGCCACTGGGGTTTTATATAGGAAGTGGTCTCCTGTGCCCATGTATTGCAGGCTATGCCCCACTTTCTCTTCTATCAGGTTCAGTGTGGTCAGATTTATATTGAGGTCTTTAATCCATTTGGACTTGAGTTTTGTGCATGGTGATAGATAAGGATCTATTTTCATTCTCCTACAGGTTGACATCCAGTTATGTCAGCACCACTTGTTAAAGTTGCTTTCTTTCTTCCATTGTACAATTTTAGTTTCTTTCTCAAATATGAGGTGTTCATAGGTTTGTGGGTTAATACCTGGGTCTTCAATTCGATTTCATTGGTTGACGTCTCTGTTTTTATGCCAATACCAAGCTGTTTTCATTACTGTAGCTCTTTAATAGAGTCTGATGTCAGGGATGGTAATATCTCCGGAAGATCCTTTATTGAATGGGATTGTTTTGGCTATCCTGGGCTTTTTGTTTTTCCATATAAAGTTAGTTATTGTTCTCGCAAGGTCTATGAAGAATTTTGTTGGGATTTTGATGGGGATTGCATTAAATCAATACATTGCCTTTGGTAGAATTGCCATTTTTACTATATTGATCCTACCAATCCAGGAGCATGGGAGATCCTTCCATTTTCTGGTATCCTCTTCAATTTCTTTCTTCAAGGCCTTAAAATTCTTGTCAAATAGATCTTTCACTTCCTTGGTTAGTATAACCCCAAGATACTGTATGCTATTTGTGACTATCATGAAAGGTGATGTTTCTCTGATTTCCCTCTCTGCTTCTGGTTTTCATACTTATCCTACCCCAGCTTGTCCCCAAGTACCCCTTTCAATCTGCAGGGTCTTCTGATCTCCCAACTCAGCCTGCGTCAGTGCTGAGGCTCTGCAAACAAAGTGGTGAGTGCAAGGCTGCAGGGGTTTCTTTGTTCCACAGAGCCTGTGGCATATACCAAGCCCGCCCTTTTATCTTCGAGGTCCTTGACCAGCATGTGGCCCTGATCCTGTACCAGCAGACCCATCCGGAGGGGGTCCTTAGATCCACCACCACAGGCTACTTCAGGGAGGAGGGGATCTGAGAGCCAACTCCAGTGCTGAGGGGACCTAAGAGAGGGCAGAACATCCCCAACTACACAGTTAGCCACAACAAAAATCAGACCAGGCTGCCAAGATAACCCTGACAGCATTCAAAGGAAAAGATGGGCAGGTGCCAATGTAAGAATTCCTCCAACAACCTGAAAAGCAACATGTTAAAACTGGGATCCAGTGACTAGGCAACAGGAAGACTTGAACAACCTAATCCAGAAGAAGTAGAAGAAATCGGCTTTAAACTTAATATTATGAAAGTGATAGAGACCATTAAAGAGGATGTGAAAAACTCCTTTAAAGAAATGGATGAGAAGACTAACAAAAAGTTAGAAGAAATGAATGAAGCCCTCAAAGATACCCTAGAAAACCAAGAAAAAGCAATCAAACAGGTAATGGAAACAGTTCGAGACCTGAAAACTGAAATGCAGGCAATGAAGAAAACACAAACAGAGGGATGGCTAGATATGGAAAATCTGGGTAAACGAACAGGACTACTGAGACAAGTATAACCAACAGAATACAAGAGATAGAAGAAAGAATCTCAGATGCTGAAGATACAATAGAGAAAATAAACTCAACCATCAAAGAAAACAACAAATTCAAGAAATTCTTAACACAAAACATCCAGGTAATCTGGGACACCATGAAAAGACCAAACCTAAGAATAATAGGGGTAGAAAAAGGAGAAAAATTACAGCTCAAAGGCCCAGAAAATATATTCAACAAAATTATAGAAGAAAACTTTTCCAACCTAAAGAAGGATATTCCTATGAAGGTACAAGAAGCATACAGAACACTGAATAGACTGGATCAAAGAAAAAAATCCCCTTGCCATATAATAATCAAAACACAAAACATACAGAATAAAGAAAGAATATTAACAGCTGGAAAGGAAAAAGGTCAAGTAACATATAAAGGAAAACCTATTAGAATTACACCTGAATTCTCTATGGAAACCATGAAAGCAAGAAGGTCTTGCATAGATGTGCTGCAGACACTAAGAAACCATGGATGCAAGCTTAGACTACTATTGTTGTTCTTTTCTTTTGCGGGACCCCGGCAGCTTGCTGCGGGACGCTGAGACCACACAGGCACTGCTGGTCCCGAGACCAGCCATGTGGCGGCAGGCAGCAGGCAGCAGGAGGGCTGGGGGGAGGGCTGAGAGCAGCCAGTCCCAGGCAGAGACAACTGCTGGTCTCTGAGCTCCATGCAAGGAGACATGTGGCGGCAGCAGGCGGGAGCAAGAGAGACATCATGTAGAGTAAAGTTAAACATTTATTAGGGGAAAGGGAGAAGGGGAGAGGAAGGAGAGGAGAGAAAGGAGATAAACAGAGAAGAGAGAGACAAAAGAGAAAGACGGGTAGAGAGGAGAAGAAGGGGCAGCTGGTTCTACAAAAGAGCAGGACAGTGAGTCAGGGTCTGAACTGGAAGCTGGAAGGGAATGTGCATGGCTTGTCTCTTAAAGAGACAGGACAGAACATTACATTTCCAGCTCTTTTTTATAATAAAAAGCAGGGGGATTACAACTATACCCAGCAAAGCTTTCTTTTACCATCGATGGAGAAAACAAGATATTCCAGGATAAAACAAATTTAAGCAATACATAGCCACAAACCCAGGCTTGCAAAAAATACTAGAAGGAAAACCACAATGAAATCAAGCAAACAATACCCATAATAACACAGACATCTAACAACCCTCCACCACCACAACTCAAAGAAGGGAAACTCTAGCATCTAAAAAAAAATAACCGGAGTTAACAACTACTGGTCATTAATATCACTTAATATCAATGGACTCAATTCACCTATAAAAAGGCACAGGTTAAGAGAATGGATACGAAAACAGGATCCAACATTTTGTTGTTTACAAGAAACACACCTCACCCACAAAGACAGACATTACCTCTGTCAATTTTCTTTGGAGCTTACTGTCTGTGGGAACTAGGCAGGACAGAAACCCCAATAAGCAGGCCCTCATGTTACAAATGCTGCCACGTTCATGCCAGATGAAGGCGTAAGTCACAAAACAATTCCACACCAGTTTGGAATTATGATTAATAAAAGGGTTATTTATTTAAGGGGAAAAAACTTACAGATCACTATCCCAGACAACAGCCCCCTGCGAGATCAGGAACAAAGCCTACCAGCCAGAAGCCAGAAGCAAGAGAGCAAACACACTGCTACCACTGCTATTTATAGCAAAAGAATCCATGCCCAAGTGGGCCGGTATCTTAAAGGCTATTGGCTGAAGGGGCAGAAGTAGTTCCTGCAGCACCTCCTCCTTTTGTTTAAGTAAGAGAGTTCCAAACCCAATAGCAAACAATATACACTAGGAACAGATACCAAGTGTAAGGTTAGAATTACAATCAGCATAAACAATATTAAGCAAGGAACATATGCTGAATG
>PVIU01030386.1:0-16182 GCA_004026605.1 Ondatra zibethicus | reverse complement strand
CCCTCCTTCCCTCCCTCCCTCCCTCCCTCTCAACAGGGTTTCTCTGTGTAGCCTTAACTGTCCTGGAGCTTGCTTTGTAGACCAGAGATCTGTCTGCCTCTGCTCTGAGTGCTGAGAGTAAAGGCGTTTGCCACCACTGCTCAGCTTTATTTCTTATTTCAACATACGAGTATTTTATTAAAATACAAATATATTTTGCTTAGGCAGAAACTCTTAGTAAGTTGCCTCATCTAAGTACTTCTTAAAAGGAATTGTTTCTTTTTACCTAAGGTACTGAACAGATTGCTAAGATCCTAGCTTGTGAATGGTGGGGATACCATTACCTAGATATGGTCAGTGCTTATTGGCTACTTAGTTTTCCATATTCAATAGATATCTTTTTTTTTTTTAATTATACAGTATACAGAACTTTTACTCCTTTTTACTTGTTGGGCATTTAGAGACTTTCTGCCTTGAAAGGCAAAATCTAGTTTTCGGCTACCTCTGTAGTTGAGGAGGACTACCTTAAATTTCTAATCCTCCTGCCTCCACGTCTCAGTGCCTGCACTAAGGTACTTGCCCAAATAATGTGGTGCTGGGGATTGAACCCAGAGTTTTCAGTAGGCAACATACCAGCTGAGCCATACCTGAAGCCCAACATTTAAAGTTTCTTTATATTTCAAACTAATAACTGTTCATTTGTTCATTCTTCTATGTTTTGGTCCATGTGTGATTCCCCCCCAATAGTGATGTAAATTGATTTATTATTCCAAATGCTGTTAAGTTTTAAAGCTTTTGATAGATATCTCCAAATTTATAAATAATTTCATGCACTACCACTAACAGCATATGAAAGTGTCTGTCATTTATTTATTTATTTATTTTGAGACAGGGTTTCTCTGTGTAAAACAGTCCTGGCTGTCCTGGAACTCATTCTGTAGACCAGGTTGGCCTCAAACTCGCAAAGATCCTTTTGCCTCTGCCTCCTGAGTGCTGGGATTAAAGGTGTGCATTACTACACCTGGCTTCATTTCAGTTCTTTAACTTTTTTTTGTGTGTGTGTGTGTGTGTGTGTGTGTGTGTGAGAAAGAGGAGAGAGAGCGAGAGTGCTCGAGTGTTCGAGCTGGCACGTACTTGCTTCTGAATGGGTATGGATATCAGAGGACAATTTCAGGACTCAGTTCTCTTCTACCTTGGGTTCCAAGAATTGCACTGAGCTTGGGCTGTCAGGCTTGAGTGGCAAGCACCTTTGCCTGCTGAATCACCTTGCCAGCCCCTCAGTTCTGCACCACATTTTTACACATGAAATTGTCTCTGTTTCAGTCTGTGACTGAGAGCTGATGGCCCTATGGTTTAGCTCTTTGGAACTGTAGTTTGTGATGGAGGATCCTCTTTTACTGATCTTTATTTAATAGTTGGTAACATCTTCAGGGTGTTACACAGTAGCAGGTTTCTTGCAGCAGTTTCTCCCATGTAAAGGAATGCATTTATATAGTCTTTTCACCTACAGTTTTCTACTTTTATATTAAAAGTCATATTCAGAAATGCAGTCAGTTAAAAATCTGCCAGAAAGCTTTCTGGCTAGCCTGTATTCCTACTGTTACTTTTCTTAGAATGAAGGAAAAGTTTCAAAGATACATGCAGTACCATTCAGGAAAATGGTGTTCTAGTTGGCTTTCCGTTGCTGCTATAAACTCCATGACCAGAAGCAACATGGAGAGGAAAGGGCTTATTTGGCTTAAGTATCTGTCACAGCCCCATAGTTGAGGGAAGCCACAGCAGGAGCTGAAGCAGCTACCATGGAGGAACACTGCTTATTGGCTTGCTCCCTATGGCTTGCTCAGTATGCTTTCTTATACACCTTAGGGCAACCTGCCCAGGGGTGGCACTGCCCACACTGCCTGGACTTCTCCCACATCAATCATTAATGAAGAGAATATCCCACAAACTTGCCTACAGGCAGTCTGATGGAGATAGTTTCTCAATTGAGAGTAGCATTTCCCAGTTGACTCTAGCTAGTGTCAAGGTGAGAAAAAACTCTCCAGCATAAACATAGAAGAAACAATGTTCCATATTGTGTTTGATGTAGAACTTGGTAGCAGCATTAAGCAGAATTTCTTGCTATGGAATAGAGGGCAGAAACCATCCAGCTTTCCTTAAAATGAGCAGAGAGCATACACAAAGGTACTTAGGTGTGTAGATCTCTCATTTTGACTTCATGTAGAAGAAAAACCTGATCATTATCATTGTAAAAAAATAAGGGCACATGCCTTTAATCCCAGTGTTTGGGAGGCAGAGACAGGTGTATCTATGTGAGTTTGAAACCAGCCTGGTGGTCTACATAGTGAGTTCCAGGACAGTCAGAGCTACAGTGAGCCCCTGTCTAAAAAATAAATAAAGCAAACAAACAAAAAAAGAAATAAGAAATTTGATTTTTTTTTCTTGGAACAAAAAGTCCAGAGATAGTTTTTGATTGCTCGAGTATATTATCAAGTGTTCAGCTCTTTCTGTCTGTTCTGTGGCTTCTGTGTAGGTCAGTGTTGCATGGACCCTTTAATAACCAACCATAAATTATTTCATTGCTATTTCTTTTTTCTTTTTCTTTTCTCTCTCTCTCTCTCTCTCTTTTTTTTTTTTTTGGTTTTTCGAGACAGGGTTTCTACATAGCTTTTGGTTCCTGTCCTGGAACTAGCTCTCGTAGACCAGGCTGGCCTCGAACTCACATAGATCCACCTGCCTCTGCCTCCCGAGCGCTGGGATTAAAGGCGTGCGCCACCACCACCCGGCTTCATTGCTATTTCATAACTAATTCTGTTACTGTTAACTCATACTGTAAATATCTGATATGTGATCCCTGTGAAAGGGTCATTTGAGACCCACAGGTTGAGAACCTCTGCTATAGCTGTTCCAAATGATTGTTGTGCCTCCATCATAGACAGGATGAGGAAGAGAAAAAGGGGCTGTGTCAACCAAGTTGTATACATGTGCTTTCAACCAGGTCGCGGAGCCATCTCTCTGCCACCTACGTTATCATGACTTCAGTGTGGAAAGAAGTTCAGGATGAGCCAGTATAAGGCAAAGTTGGGAGTTTATGAAAAGGCATTTTAAACAGAGATCTTAAGCACAGGGGTTAACAGAAAAGAGTAGTTAGGGAAGGAATAAGACATGGCTAGGTTCATATGGACTTTTCAAGGGAGAATATCGCCTTGTTGTCTTTATAATACAACATATGTAGAATTTTGTTGATTTCTGAAGTCATTACTGCTAAGAAATCTGAATGAAGTCACAAAGTGGTTCCTGAGGTGCACCTGACAGGGTCACATTTGGTAAGGGCACACTGTAGCACAGGGATGCAGGTTGCTAGGGTGTATTCACTGTTAACAGCCTCATTTCCGAAATTCCCAGGGTCTGCACAAAGAGTGAGAGTCTGTCTGAGGTCATAGACACTGAGGCCTTAAGCCTGCTTTATTTAATATTTGGAATTTTCTACATAAAGAGATGGATGTATAGTTGTTAGATCACAGGGTGATAGTACCACAGTCTTCAAAAGGGTTGAGTCAGGGCTGGGGAGGTGACCCAGCGGATCAGCTGATTGCTGTGTGAGCATGAGGACCTGAGTTCCATTTCCCAGACTCTGGGTAGAAGGCCAGATGTGGCAGCTTTGGTTTATAATCCTAGTGCTTCTGCAGTCAGATGGGTGGTGGAGACAGACTCCCAAGAGACTTGTAGCCGCTCACTGGCCTACAGTGTCCAACAGAAGAGACCAACTTCAAACAAGGGGGAGCTTGAGCTTGCCCTCTGACCTCCACAAAGGTGAGCCAGACTGTTAAGCTTCTATCAGAGTAGAACGCTGCCCTTTCTCCTTGTCCTTGCCTACCTTTGCTTTTGGCCTCTCTCTTGTTATTAGGCAGGTGGTTTTTTGCTTTTATCAGTATTTTATTGTGGGACTGTTAAATGTCTTCATTTGTCTATTGATTATCTTTTGGGTGCCCTACTCTTCTCCCTTTCAGTAAGCATTATATGGTGGCTAAGATTGCGCTTTTAATTTAAACTGTATAGATTTATAAATCTGATTATACTCCCTAGACGAATGACTTGGCCAAATTAGCGCTGTCTTTGTTGTCCTCGTTGGGAAATGTGTGCTAGTGCCCGCCTTGTGGGGCTGTTGGGAGGCGTGAGGTGATCCATGGGAAGGGTTTAAAACACCTGGCAGAAGCTCTGTTTCTCGGGGGTAGGGTGGAGTGGCGTGGCGTGGCGTGGTGCAGTGCACGCCTTTAATCCTAACACTTGGAAGGCAGAGGCAGGCAGATCTCTGTGAGTTCAAGGCCTGTCTGGTCTACAGTGTGAGTTCCAGGACAGCCAGGACTGATACATAGAGAAACCCTGTTCGAACAACACAACAATGAAAAAAAGAAGCTCTGCTGCTGCTGTTAAAGTCTGTGCACTGTTTTTCTGGAGGGGAATACCTAGGAAAGTGTAGTGTTTCAAAATAGGTATCGGCAAACACAGTCTTAGCACACTTTCCAGTAAAAGCTGTATGACTTGTGCCACCTCAGGGTTAGGGTGATGTCTAAGCCTTTGGTTTCAGTGAGGTATGTGTTCTGTGTATATGTGTGTTTGTAAGTTGTGAAAAGATTTATATATAAAGTGATAGGTATTTTCTGACTTTTAGTTATCAGTAATTTCAGTCATCAAGAAAGGTCTCATGAGCTGTGTATCCACTCCCTAGGCATTTGTTCTGTAGAAAGGTTAGATATTTTCAGGATTTCTATAAAGGACCAGTATACACACAAATAGGCTGTGTGGTCTGCTGTGTATGCTGAATTCTGTAGTTGTGAGAAAGCAACCCTGTTTGGTTTTTACTTAAACAAATAAAAGTCTTACTGAACTTCATGACCCTTGACTTTAACCCCAGCATGAGAGCCAGAAGCTGGTAATCTTTGTAAGTTTTGAGGCAAGTTCCAAGCCAGCCAGGGTTACATAGTAAGTCCCTGTTGTAAAAACCAAGCCAATGCCCCTCTCCCCAACCTAGGTCTTGTTTCTGTTTTTCATGATTTGACATATCTAACAAAATCAAAAGAAACTCTACTAAGGTACATGTAGTCTTTGAAGTTTGCTTATGATTGTATTTTTTAAATAGTAGGAAAAAACTAAACTAAAGCAACTATATGCTTTAAAAAAGCAGCCAGCTTTGATAAAGAAGCTAAAAGAGGGGTGGGAGGAGACATTCCTGCTGTTTTCAGATTTAATGTTACTGTGTTTTTACCTGGTAAGAAAAAATTTGTAACAGTTCAAATGAGCTATTCCACTGCATGGAGAAGTCCAACATCTGCACTCTGTCTTTTCCCACTCCTGTAGCACCTCATGAGGCTACGAAATGCAGTGCTCTGCTTTCTCCTTTAAAAAATCAGTTGCCCTGATGAGAAGAATGGATTCTATTGATTGGTATAGTTAGTGATGGGACTGTAGGCTGTGTTGGGACGGAGTGCTGCAATGTGAGACAGATAGACTGTTTTCATTAAGAGCTAGCATTGTTCATAATGTTTAGGAACAAACTCGTGAGTCTTACTACATTTTGGCAGTGTGTGCAGAGGAAGCAAAACAGACACAATTGAGAGTCTTTTAAAACACACAAGTAGTGCTGGAGAGATGACTCAGTGTTAAGAGCACTGGCTGCTCTTCCCAGCAACCACATGGTGGCTCACAAACCCTCCATAATAAGATCTGGTGCCCTTTTCTGGCCTGCAGGCAGACATGCAGGCAGAATACTATTTACATAATTAATGAATCTTTTTTAAAAAAACACAAAAACAATGTCATTCAGTAAGTACTCAGGATGGAGGTTGGTAGTACATTTGCAGAGAAAAAAAGCAGATAATGACCATGTGGGCCTGGCTAAAGAATTTGGCCTCTAATCTGGTAGAGAAGGAGAGTAATGCATTCCAAATGGAGTAGGTTCTAATAGTTCCCAGGACAAAAACAGGCATTTTTTTCTGGTTGTACAAGGAATATGTGTTACAAAAAGGGAACCATTAAATACTGTGATAAGCTCCTCTAATCCCTTTTACTAGAGGTGGCCACCATCCAGTACCTGCATAGCTTCACAAAAGGCAACTTCATGGCTACTTCTCACAGTGTGGGTGGTGCAGAGGGCAGGGGAGTGAGAGTTGGAGCCTTACTACAGAGGTGATGAGAGATGCTGTGTTTCTGGCCCTTTGGTAGCTGTTGGGTAGACAGGATAGGGCTGGGGAAGGTCCAGAACTTAGAAGGTAGAATTCAGTGACTAGTTAGAGGAGTGGAGTGAAGACGGAAGAATGGCCAGTAAAGAAGCTTGAGCCAAATTGTGACGTCACCAGGCAAGATTTGGGTAAGTGATATTGACACATACTTTTTAAATTTATTTTTTGGCCATAAGTTGCTATAGTTTTCCTCCCCCCTTCCCTCCCTTCTTCTTTTCTCTTTTCTTTTTAAGAAAAAAGCTCACTCTGTATCCCTGAATGGCCTGGAACTCACCTAGTCTGGTTTACAACTCAGAGATCAGCCAGCCTCTACCTCTAGAGTGCTAGAATTAAATGCATGGGCCTCTATATCCTGTTCTTTTTGATAATAGTCATTATAATGGGTGTGAGATAATATTGGACTGAGGACTTTTGTTTGTTTTGAGACAGTCTGCTAAGTAGATGAGAGATGAGGCTGCTCTTGTACTGTTAATGTTTGCTTTTGCCTCCATATGTTGGAATTATAGCCTTGTGCCACTAGGTCAGCTTCAGTTTTTTTTTTAACTGTGTGTGTGTGTGTGTGTGTGTGTGTGTGTGTGTGTGTGTCTATGTCTGTGTGTGTACACATATTTGTATACTTGTATGTGCTACAGACGTGTGTGGTGCTCAGAAGACACCTTGTGGGAGCTACTTGTCTTTTGTATGTGTTTCAGGGATTGAACTCAGGTTGGCAGGATTGGTAATGGAGCACTCAAACCTGCTTGCTGAATTTAATCTTACTGCCCCTCCTCTCTCTCCCCCTCCCAGAGACAAGGTTTCTCTGTGTAACAGCCTTGGCTGTCCTGGAAAGTGCCTAGTAGACCAGGCTGGCCTCCAGTTTACAGAGGTTTGCTTGCCTCTGTCTCTGAGTGCTAGGACTAAAGGTGTCACCACCATACCTGGGTGTATCAGAATTCTAAATATTGCTTTTTTTCTTCTTTTCTAGTTATTTGGTGATACTTTAAAAGAGTGTTACATAATGGGATCGTATTCTCTAATAGCTAGTAAGTATATTTTGGAGGTTGTTTTCCCCTCCCACTTTTTGTTTGGAGACTCTGTCTCGCTATGTAACTTAACACTGGCCTTGAACTTAAGGCTTCCTGCCTTCACCTCAATTCTCAGATGCTCAATTATCTTGGAGGTTTTTAAGAAAAGTCTATTACTAGGAAAGTGAAACAAATAGATAATTTTAACCTGATTAAATATTTAATATTTTATAGGAATAGTTTCTGAAAGTCATGTTTCCTGGTTATTTTTATTTTATGGTACTAGAGCAGAGTTCATTTTCCCCATCCTGCCTAGCATGCTTTCCTCATTTCAGTATCACCTCAGAGCTAAAGCTTGCTCTTTGAATAGCTGCAGCTTCCTAATTTACTCCCCCTTTCCCTCTGTGTTTGCTCCCTTCCTGTGTGTGTGTTTTAGAACAGCACCAGCAGGGTTTATTTAGTGATAGTAAGGATAATTACTCCCTCAAATATGGGGCAGGCCACCTGGTTTATTCAAACTGAATCTAAACCTTAGATTTCTGACTCAACAATAACATAAGAAACCTTTAATGACACAAATCCGTGTTAAGCCAAAGACAGTTTGGATGAGTCTTGAAAGCTCTGCCATTGGCAGCCTGGCATCTACAACATGAGTGTTCAGTTCAGCTGCTGTAGCACACTGGGGTTTCCTGGCTGCCACTTCCTAGGCAGGTCGGAAATATGCGCCCCCCCACTGCTGCCGATCTGCAGTCATTATGGTTTCTTCAGCCTTCAGAACATTTTTAGGAGAGACTCTTTGGCCTGCTTGACTTAATGGGTACATAAGAACTGACAGAATGAAGATGAGCTGAGATGCCAAGAGATTTTATTGCAAGTACCGTGAGCAGAAAGAGACTCCCAGAGTGACCACCAGGTCTGTCGTAGCTAAACCTCTGACAACCCTTCATTGGTTTAAAGCACATGAATCAGCTTCTCGTTATCAGGTGTACATCATCTCTGCCACGTGGGACATTTTCTTAGGGCTATACCAGCAATACTCCATGTAGCCTGATGGCCACATCATCCACAGACGTGAGCTTGCTCGGAACAGGTTCGAGGGGAGCCAGACAGAGTTCTGGTGTGCAGTGATGGGGAGTAGTCCTCAGGTGATCTTCGTTCTAGGGCCACAGGAGGGACACTCTGCAGACCTGAAAAGGAATACACTTCCATATCATGCCATCTCTTACACTGGCACTCCTTGCCTACACACACACATGGCTTGCCCTGGCTTAGCTTGGAAACAGATCAGAAGTCAGAAGACTTTCTAGGGAGACTTGGGTCACGAGGGCTCCATTGGAGGACTCTTCTTTTTTACTCACTGACAGGAGCCTTGGAACTTAACCTCTCAGAGACTCAATGCCTGCCCCTGAGGTCTTTCCTGCGTTGACCTCTTTGGGGCTTGAAATCCCCAGCCCACTACTGCCTTCGGGTGGCTCAGTCTGGCTTCTGTGCTTGAGCTGCTGGGAGCAGACGCTGTTATGCTGCCATGAATGGACTTGGGAGGATGAAGGGCGACGCCAGGTTCTCTCTGCTCCTCGTGAAGATGTCCTTGTAAATGTGGATTTAGGTTTGCTGTCATCTGTTGCTGTTCTGACTGATGCTCTGACACTTGTGCCATCTTCAATAGACAGAGACACGATGGACCCCGATGCGTCCACTCTTAATTTCTTGAAGGCAGTTAGTAGGCTCTCCTCCCCTCCATCCTTGGCTTCAGATTGCATTGTGAAAGTTTCTGCACTCCTATGGATGTTCTCGTTAATACTTGCAACTGGGGTGCTCCCAGGGATCTGGCCCATCTTCAACCTCCACCTGACTGACCCAGATCCAAACCCTGCACATAGAGCCCCTGGTGTGTTTTAAATAGTTATCTCCCTATATTCTCAATAATTTCTGTTTCTAAGAAGAAAATGTGCTCTGAACTGTAGGAATCTCCATATTCTATTTTGCGAAGTTTATTTTTCTATTTAATTAACATCTTTTATTTTCCACATACATATATGGGCTCTCACATAATTAAAAAACAGTTGGTACTTTCAGTTTGTATGCATTCACACCTTTTTGTTCTATTAGTTTTTTCAATAGCATAAATCTGTTTTTTTGTAAGTGTATATAGTAATTCAAGCTCAGTGAGTCAGCTTTTGGTATTTTTACATATCCAACTGCAAAATATATGATGACCTGTGGTGTTAGTTTATGTTGTTGATTTTCTTGTCAACTCTGAAGTCTGAATCCTTGGTAGATATGTAGACTTAGATAGGCATTTGCCGTTTTATGTTTTGGGAAGTATAACTTTAAATCTATATAAACTGCCTTTGGTTCTGCTGTATTCATGGTTTCCAGGAGGGCTTCCTGTATGGACCTCAAGTGTGGGAGGTGGCAGACTCTTCAGTAGAAAATAAAGAGTGTTATCTTCTAGTGTCACTGTGTGTGCTAGGGAGGCTCTCTGAGTGTCACCAGAGAACAGGTAAAACAGTACAGCAAATGGACCGCTTTGATCAAATTTAAGATACATTTTAATTCATTATTGCTAAAATCTGGGGAGAGAGAGAGCGAGAGAGAGCGCTCTAAAACTCTAGGACTGGTGAGACCGCTCAGTGGGTAAAGGCACTTGCTGCCAACAAGGCTGTTGAGTTTTAATCCCTAGAACCCACGTAGTGGAAGGAGAGCGCCAGCTCCTGCAGGTGGCCTCTGTGTGCTTGCTTGCATGTACACACACAGGTAAATGTGACAAATACTAGAGAACTGTATGGAGCTCGAGAGTGACTTTCCCTCTCTCCGACATTAAGATTCGGAGTATATTGTCTAATGCGCTGTCATTTTCTCAGACTTAGCCGCGCTGTGGTTTCTTCGTGGGAACTTGTCCAAGTCATTATTCATTTTGTATTCTTCCCTACTGCTCCTTTTACTGAAAGATTGCTTCACAATAAATAGAAGGCAGCCTAATCCGTGACTCATGACTGGAGGATAGACATTCTTATGTTAAGTTCAATGTGCCAGAAATGCTGCTTTCCAATATGCTAATTATCTCTTCCGAACTTGTTAATATGCTCTTCTCTCAAGTTTGTTCTTGTTTTAGTAGAGAAACAAACACATCCCACATACTTGTAAAATATGACTTATAGAAGCTTTTTTAATGAATTGCTTTTAAAGAAAATAATGAGATTAGATGAGAAATTCTGGCATACTTTTCTTGGGCAGTGTTTCTTTGATTAAAAAAGGGACTATTTTGCCATTTACATGCCAACTATTATACTACTTTTATGAGTTTACACTGCTGTTTATGAAGTTTCTCTGCTTTCCTGGAACAGTTCTTTTAAAGAGAGTGCTTGTGTACATGCATGTGCACACTTCTTGTGAATGTGCCTTGAGGGTTGGGCCTCACCTTCCATCTTGTTTGAGACGCTCTTGTCTAGTGCACACATCAGAGTAGCAGCCTGTGAGCACCGTCTGCAGATACTCTCTTTGTCTCTAGCTCTCTGTAGCTGCACAGGGGTCACAGGAATTCCGGAATGCATCACGCTTTTATTTTGATTTGTTTTAGGCTTTTATGAGGCATTAGAACTCTGGCCTTCACACTTGCATATTTGTATGACAAGTACTTCTATCTAGTGAGACATCTTTCTCAGTTCTAGTAGTTTTTAGTTTTCATTTGGAGGCAGGTCTCAGCCTTCTCGCTGTATAAATCTGTCTGAGTTAGAACTCTGTTGTGGACTAGGCCGACCTCCAATTCTCAGATATGTTCTTGCCTCCGTCCCTTAAGTGCTGGGATTAAAGGTGTACATCAACACATTTGGCTTAGATTTTTTTCTTTAATTAATAAAAGATCTGTAGCAGCTTATATACTGCTATACTGCAAAGCATAAACTTAACAAGTTTAATAAATTAACAAGGTTAATTTGTAGATAACTGTTTTTGTTATTTAGAGTAATTGTTTTATGTCCTTTGAAGATTATGCTCTTTTAGGTATTGAGTAAGTAGCTGTACATCACATCTTCTGTTCAGGATGTGCGGTTTATATGAGATTGGGTGGTATGCATTTGTTTAGTCTCTGGTTGTGCTCAAGATAGGGTCCATCCATTTGACAGTCAACTCTCTCACTTCCTCCTGCTGCTTAGTGGGGTGAGCTATAATTTTACATCTGAAACCCTGCCTTTTCCTTTCTTCAGTGACTATTTTTAATTTGTTGGTAATAATTGGAAGTGATTTTCTTAAACTCTTCTGTACTCTAGCCTAAGTTCTAATAGGTCTTAATAATAAAAGCCTGGAGTCAGATATAGTGGAAAACGCCGAGAGATAAGGAGCAAAACCACAGCCGCCTTACCTACTGAGCTTCCCAGCTGAAAAAGTAGTGAGCTCCTGTCTCCTCCCACCTTATCACTTCCTCTCTCTGCCCAGCCATGGCACTTTCTGTCTATATAGTCCTCCAGACCTTTATGGTTAGCTAGTAGCTGGCTCTGTCCTCCAATCTTAGGCAAGCTTTATTTGTACAAGCAAGATATTACCACACTATTTCATTTCCAAATTAATTGACTTTTTTATTTGAATTATGCGTGTTTATTTAATGTGATATGCTATGTATTGTTATTAAGAATCTCAAAGAATTACTCTTATGAAAACAAAAACTTAATCTCATTTACTCCCCTATCCCTTCTTAGTTTCTTTGAGAGATGAGATTAAATATATAGTTATAAAAATTAAAAATTGAAAAGAAACTGTGTGTCTGTGTGTGTGTGTATACGAACGTGTGCATATGTATGTGCCATGGGGGTGAGAGGCATCACATTCCCTTTGGAGCTAGAGTTACAGGCAACTGGCTGTAAGCTGCCCATTGTAGGTTGCAGGAACTGAATTTTGGTCCTTTGCAAGAGCAGGATGGACTCTGTTGAATTATCTGCTGGATCATCTCTCCAGGGCATCAACCCCTCACCCTGGCTTTTTTGAGAGAGAGTCTCATGCCATTTTGCCTCTTGTTATATAGCCACGGTTGACAGTGAACTTCTGATTCTCCTGTCTCAACCTCCCAGGTGCCAAAGTTATAAGCCTGCACCGTCATACCTGGTTTTACCTGGTGCTGGGAATTGAACCTAGGGCTCTGTGAGTGGTAGTCAGGCTCAACTGAACTACATCCCCAGCCTGTTCATATATATATATATACACACACACATATATATATATACACACATATATATATACACACACATATATATAATATTTTACGTATGATGGGACCATTGTTTTCAAAGTGTTGTTACAGGCTCTGTCCATCCTTCTGTCTCCACGACTTGACTTTCACATTTCTGTCTCCCTTCTGAGCTGTAGGCATTTGAACATCTCCCTTTACAAATTACCAAAGTCCTCAACTTAAGTTCCTTGAAACTTCCCAAATCTGTCCGTGTTAACTCAGTAAATGTACCACTGTTACTCATTGCCCAGCCTGCTATCAGGGCCCATTCTTGGTTGTCTTTCATTTGCTTCTTTACTCTTGTTCCGTTGGCACTGTGCCCTAGTTATCTTTCAGATCCATCTTCTCTTTTTATTTCTTCTGCCACCACCCTAATTTATTTTATTGTCCCCATACATGTAAATTACTCACAAGGTAATCTTTACTAGTTAAAGTAGTCTTTACTTCTTCTGTTGTGTCTTCACACCTCCAGACTACCCATAGGAAAATAAACTGCTCATGATTCGTAACTTTATGTTCTAGGATGATGTTCCAGTTCCGTCACGTGACTCACATGTTCTGCTTCTTTTGTCCCTGCTTGTCTCTTTGTCCGTGTTTTCCCTTCCCTTGCTCTAAACTAGCCTTCAGACATATCACGTTCATTTGCATGTGAGCCTTGGTCATGCTGTTCTTTTCTCAGGAGTATAAAGACACAAAAAAATTTGCTGTGGTGATTAAAGCAGAATCCTTTCTCCTGGAATATTACCCCCTCTGCTAAACTAATAAACTAGGAGGTGTTACTTACCCTGTCGGCTACCGGTGGGATTGTTGCATGTAATAGGACTCAGGAGTTGGTGTTGGGTCGGTTTCTGCCATGTAGTGTATACTGTGAAAGGACAGCTGTTTGCAGTTCATAACAAATGTGTTGTGCTGTAGGGTAGTACTGATTTGTGTTGATTTCAAAAGCTGATTAATGGTAAATGGAAAAGATAGCTGTTCATTATAGATTAAGAGTACAGTGGTTCCTCTTTACTGGTATTTACCTTTGATTTTAATTGGGTAACAATTTAATTAGTGTCTTGGTTTTTAACTTATTAGTGATTTGAATTTAACTCTTGAATTGACATTTGTATGAAATACTTAATTTGATAAGGCTAGATTTGCCTGAGTCTTTTGTTTTTAGAAATTGGGTCTCTTGTAGCCCAGGCTAGCCTTGGACTCACTGTGTAGGTATAGATGACCTTGGACTCCTAATTCCCCTGCCTCTACATCCTGAAAGATGTGTATTAATGGGACCATTAAGTAGACAAATTCTGGAGAACATAGTGGGAACTCTTGAAAGAAAATGGCTACTACATAAGCAATTAATGATTATTATAGAAAACCAGAAGAAATAAAGATGCCAATAATAGTCTCTCCATTGTTAATAGTTTATGTAAGATGTATTTTATAGTACACACAGTACACTTTATGATACAGAAATGAGGAAATGGTTTTACAACTTGCTTTAAATGTTCTAATGCAGGGCTGGGCTTGGAGGCACACACCTTTGATTCCAGCATTTTGGAGACAGAGGCAGACTGATTTTTGTGAGTTTGAGGCCATCTTGGTCTACATAGTGTGGCCAGCTAGGGATATAAGCTAAGACCCTGTCTCAAACAACAGCAAAAACCAACAAACAGTAATAAAAGCTGTTCTAACACAATTTTATTAGTATGGTAGTCTCTGAAAAAGATAGCTAACATTTTTGACCTCATGATTTATGTGCCATGTTGATTCAAATTTCAACTAAAATCTTCTAAACCAATTAACTTTTTCCTTGTAAATGTATTTCATAGATTGTGGATCTTACTGTATTAGGAAAGAAACAGTAATTAGCATCAACTATGAAAAGTCTGCTCAAACTCACACTTAACTAAAAGAAGATGGGCTGGAGTGATGACTCAATGGGTCAGAGCACTGGCAGCTCTTGCAGACGACCTGTACTCTATTTCTAGTGCCCACATGGTGGCTCACAGCTGTCTGTAACTGCTGTTCCAGGGGAGCTGATGCCCTCTGCTGACCACTTCACAGGCAGCAAGCATTTAAATGGTGCATATACATATACTCAGGCAAAATACTCATTCCCATAAATTAGTAAGTTTTTTTTTAAAGGACGATGCCTCAGTGGCCCAGGTTTGAAAGAACCATCCATGATGGAAAACTAAGATATTTAAAATGTAAAAAAAATATTGATTTTAGTATCTTGAATCTGAGTAATCTTTTTGAATATTTTGTTTTAAGTAAATTCTTAGGATTTGAAGTACTTTCATAGAGTATCTCAGAATGAGGCTGGAGGTTGCCCTGGGTCTAGTTCAGTGGTAGAAAGGAGGCTTAATTAGTCCCTAGACAAAATGAACCCAAGGAAACAGTACTGCTTGCTCTAATGATCTCACTCTATCTGATCTGACAGAGCTAGACTTGAGAATGACAAAATATTTGTATATTTTTTTCATTCCTTACAGACAGAAGAAGTTGCATTCTGGTGAATTTTAAGACATGCTGTTTACTATTCCAGGGAAAATATTGATATAAGGTTCTAACTATTATTTTTATTTTACTTTTCACATGTTATTTCTTTTTGTCGTTGAATTTTTGGAGTGCAGGAGTGTGTGAGAAGATTTTTCCTGGGGAGACATAACAGCCCCCCACACCCACACCCATACACCCTTCTCCCTTTACTCACCCCAGATAGAGAGCCCAGGACATGCAACACATACACACACTCACACACACATACACGTGCGCACACACACACACCCCTCTCCAGGATATGCAACACACACACACACTCGCACACACACCCTCCTCTCCCTTTACTCACTCCAGCTAGAGAGCCCAGGACAGAGCAAAGTAGGGATACCACCAGAGTCTCACTTGGTAAACCAATGAGTTTGGGAGCAGAAATGACTCAAAGACAGATGCGTCACCAAAGCCCACCCCAGCACTAGTGATAGCTCATAAAAGCTGGGAACCTGGAGCATACTGCACAGCCTTCAGGCAGCTCAACAGGGTGGACAGTGTCCTTTCCAAGTGACTCAGTTGATATAAATCTTTTCCAGTCAGATGGGCTTGTCTCAGAGTCTATGCAGCTTGGCTTGTCTGAGGGTGAGTCTCCTCAGTCTTTACTGTTTACTCTTGGGAGGAGGGGCATAGTGAATCTGGTCAGTTTCAGGGACTTCCTGAAACTATTTTGAGGTGTTTACTTTCTGTCTTAAGGAGCTTCTGCTGCAGGATGGACTGTTTAATGGAGAAAACCCGCTATACAGCAGAGGAATCCAACTGGGCCCTTGTGTGTGCTAGGCATGTAATTAATCTCCTTAGACAGCCTAATGAGACCGTAATCACCTGGGAGATGAATGGCCTTTGTGCATGCCAGTGGGAGATTATCTTGGTTGCATTAATTGAAGAGGCACCATTTCCTGCTAGGATCCTGCCCCCCCCCCCTTAGCGTGTCTGTTGCCGTCCTCATTCATCTCATGTTTAGGCAGTCATGTTGGGGAGACTCTGGGTTCAGCTTCTGGTGTCACTAGGAGACACAGTCTCACGGCAAACAATCTGGCTCTCACAATCTTTCTGCCTCTTCTGCAATGTTCCCTGAGCCTTATGTGTGGGAACTGTTTTATATATGTGATGGTTGGGACTGGGCTGCACAACTGTGCATTTTGGTTGGTTGTGGTTTTTTGTAACGGTCTCTGTTGCACAGAGAAGATCCCACGAT
>PVIU01030385.1:0-16314 GCA_004026605.1 Ondatra zibethicus | reverse complement strand
CCATTCTTACAGGTGTAAGATGGAATCTCAGAGTTGTTTTGATCTGCATTTCTCTGATGACTAAGGATGTTGAACATTTCCTTAAGTGTCTTTCAGCCATTTTAGATTCCTCTGTTGAGAGTTCTCTGTTTAGGTCTGTACTCCATTTTTTTTTATTGGATTATGTGATCTTTTGGTGTCCAATTTCTTGAGTTCTTTGCATATTTTGGAGATCAGACCTCTGTCTGATGTGGGGGTTAGTGAAGATCTTTTCCCATTCTGTAGGCTGTCGTTTTGTCTTGTTGACTGTGTCCTTTGCTTTACAGAAGCTTCTCAGTTTCAGGAGGTCCCATTTATTAATTGTTTCTCTCAGTGTCTGTGCAGCTGGGGTTCTATTTAGAAAATGGTTCCCTGTGCCAATGCGTTCAAGTGCACTTCCCACTCTCTCTTCTATAAGGGTCAGTGTGGCTGGCTTTATGTTGAGGGTTTTGATCCATTTGGACTTGAGTTTTGTGCATGGTGATAGATAGGGGTCTATTTTCATTCTTCTACATGTTGATATCCAGTTATGCCAGCACCACTTGTTAAATATGCTTTCTTTTTCCCATTTGATATTTTTTGCTTCTTTATCAAAGATCAGGTGTTTGAAGATGTGTGGATTGATATCGGGTCTTCTATTCGGTTCCATTAGTCCTTCTGTCTGTTCTTTGTGCCAGTATCAGGCTGTTTTCAGTACTGTAGCTCTGTAGTAGAGTTTGAAGTCAGGATTGTGATGCCTCCAGAAGTTCTTTTATTGTACTGTATCATTTTACATTGACAAACAAGTAGAAAGCTTTTAAAGGGGACAATAGGAAGAAATGTTTTCCAGTTTATTGTTTTGCTTTGGGGGGCACTGATCGATTTTTAAGTTGTGTGCATTCATTTCCATCTTTCAGGTGCTCAACACAAGTATATTGAAATATGTATACATATCACATACCTAATAGTTACTTCCAAAAATCTGCCCTTAGATGAATGGTTGACTTCGTGGGTGAGTTTTTCAGACTGTGGATCTCTGAGGTACAGGTGGAAAGGGAGATTCCAGCCTCTCCCATGTGAAGTGTTTCTTGCCATGTCTTCACAGTTCCACCCTGGGGTGGTGTGGCTCCTTCATCCCTGCCCTCAGAGATGAGACACTGTTGTAGTTACCTTGCTAATTCTGCAGGCAAAGCTCCCAGGTCAAGGATGACAAGAAGCCTCCAAGAAGAATTTCAGAAGGAAGGTAGAGGCAGCGAGGTGGTGGCTATTCAGTGCTCATTTGGACTTGGTGAGAGGTCAGGCACCACTCTATTGTCTTTGTAGTTAAGTATCTTTCCTTACTCAGGAAATGCACGTTGTTAATTGGGATATGTGCATAAAAGAGCCTCTGCCTCGTGGGAGATAATTATCGTCCTCAACACAATGGGAGAAAACCGAGTTTCAAGTCTTCCCATTTCTAGGGAGCTTTGCTCATCCTAACTGCCCTGTAAATATTTTCTGGGTTAATGAGTGGATGCATCAACTTCAGACTTTTCATTTGGGGCCTCTGGGGTGTGTTTAATATGAATTAAATCAGACATGACACCCCTGGCATGAAGTTTCACAACTCCCCCTTCAGGCTGTGAATGATGCCTGCCCGCATGAGGTGTGGTCCTGACGCCAGTGGACTTGGTTTCTGCATGAACTTTCCTAATCTCAGCAATTCTTGATCCCTCTGCCGACAGAGACTAAGCAGAAAATTACGATTCTACTTATCTCTTCTAAGACTTCACACTCGCAACTACAGAGCCTTCCAGTGTCTAAGCCAGGGGAAGGGACTAGAGGGTGAGTTGCTCACTCAGACACACGGGCGCTGTGTCCAGACTGTCAATCTGAGGAGCAACACCCCATAAAGATAACTAGGGTCTCTGGCTAATTGGGACGGACTACTTCCATGGCCCCAAGGCCTCCGGGTACTACGGATCCATGGATGCTCAAATCCCTTTTATCAAAAGGTCTAGCATTGACAAATACTAAGCGCGCATCCTCATGCCTGTCTTGTCATCTTTAGATGGCTCTCAGCCCAGTGTACGTGCTGGCAAATAAATGTTGCATGGTATTCTTTAGGTAATAACGACACCAGGGAAAGGGTTTGTCTACATTCATCACAGAACTTTTCTTTCCCCTGTGAAATTTCCATCCTTTGTTGGTTGAATTTTCTGAGGAGTAACCCACAAGAGGGCTGACAATGCTTTGACATTGGTTGTAATGGCAATTGGAATAGAAAATAACTCCAGTAAACTTAATCACGCTTTGGCAGGTCATTAAACGAAATCTTGAAAATTGGGAGCCAGAGCAGACATCAAGGTTTCCTAAAACAAAACAAACAAAAAGGTAAAACCTCTCCAACCCAGAGGGGTATATTTTGTGTTAGTGTGCTAACTACAGTTTCTGTGAGAGGCCAGTTGCCATTTGTGGGGTTTTTTTTTGTTGTTTGTTTGTTTTTTTGCCATAGCAATGCAAGTCTGACCTTTGGGATGCGATGTGTTAACAGTGTCATGTCAGAAGAAGGCTTGAGCTTGGCTTTTTTTATTAGAATAATACCCACCTCACTGTCAAAGTCACCCACCCCTTGACTCAGACTCATTTACTTTGCTTGCGGTTGACTGTTTCTGAATTAGCAGTTTCTGCAATGACCGTCCATCCATCACTAGCCAGATGGAATTAAGTTTACAACAAAGCAAAACCTGCCCTCTTGTGTTGGATTTGAAAATCGCACAGTGTCACTACGCTTCTGGCCCTTTTCTCTGTGACTTGCTTAACCCTGGGAGAGGGTATGCGTGAAATACCAGAAGATTCTCTATGAATTCAGAAACTGGAATGGATGAAGCACCCAGTTTTACAAAGGAAAAGGTTTCTGGGGCAAATCAGAACTTCATTTTGTTCAAAGATTCATTTATTTTGATGTGTAGAGTCGTCTTGTCTGTGAACGACAGGCATTCCGGTTGCCTGAAAAGGCCAGAGGGCAGCTTCAGATGCCCTGGGGCGAGGGTTACAGATGGTTGTGAGTCACCGTGCGGGTGCTGGCCATTCAGCTCAGGTCCTCTGGAAGTGCTCTTAACCCTCAGCCCAGAGCTTCATTTTTCTAAAAACGATGATTTTATTAATTTTAGAAGAATTTAATGCAATGTTTTATGGCCAGAACTTCATTTTCATCTCTTTTTACTTGCTAGTAAACCATCAAGGTTTGGGCATATAATTTCGGCTGCTGGAAAATTCTTTCCCTCCTTGAAAATCTGTACCAGACACAATTTAGTTACTATTATTTCTAGATGTGTGTTCAATCCAGAGATTGGAAAAAATGCTTTTTTTAATTTTAAAGATTGATTTATTTATAGTTCACATGCACAGATGTTTTGCCTGCATGTATGCATTGTGTACCACGTGCATGCAGTGCCCACACAAGCCAGGAAAGGGTGTTCAGTTTCCTGGAAGTGGAGTTACAGTTGCCAGCTCCACGCGGGTGCTAGAGCCTGGGATCTGGTTCTCTGGTCCTCTGCAAGGTCAACAAGCATGTTGAGCCACTGAGCCCCCTCTCCAGCCCCAGAAAATTATTTTTCTATTAAACACTGACATCTGTTACTCGGGTTCCAGGCCTGAAATGCCAGTACCTTGGAAGGGTGAGGTGGGAAGGATCAGAGGGTCAAGTTTAGCTTGGGAAATTTAGCGAGACTTTGGGTCTTAGGGTTTCTACTGCTGTGAAGAGACACCATGATCATGGCAACTTTTATAAAGGAGAACATTTAATTGAAGTGGTGGCTTGCAGTTCACAGGATCAGTCCATTATCACCATGGTGGGACATGGCGGCATTCCGGCAGACATGGTGCTGGAGAAGGAGAAGCTACATGTCGAGACGCGGGCCACAGGAAATAGACTGTCATACTGAGCAAAGCTTGAGCAAAAGAAACCTTAAAGCCTATCCCCACAGTGACAAATGTCCCCCAAGACTATAGCTACTCCAACAAGGCCACACTTCCCAATAATGCTGCTCCTTTTGGGGCCATTTGCTTTCAAATTCACATTCCACTCTTTGGACCCCTAAGGCTTATAGCCATATCATGTTGCAAAAATGCATTCAGTACAACTTTAAAAATCCCTATAGTCTATCACAGTCTCAACAATGTTTAAAAGTCCAATGTTTAAAGTCTCTTCTGAGATTCATGCGATTCCATAACTGTAATCACCTATAAAATCGAAATTAAAAAGCAGATCACATACTTTCAAAATTTAATGGTACAGGATATACATTACCATTCCAAAATGTATGGAAGGGATCATAGTGAGGAAATATTGGGCAAAAGCAAGACCAAAAATCAGCAGGGCAAACTCAAAACTCTGCATCTCCATGTCTGACATAAAAACACTCTTCAGATCTCCAACTCTTCTCAACTTTGTTGACTGCAACGCACTTCTTCCTCTTGGGCTAGTTCCACTCCCTGGAAACACAGATTCAAAATTTTCTAGACTCCATGTTCCAATGTGGTAACAGTCCAGTCAAGTTTTTACAGTAACAGAAGAAAGAAAATCAGAAACAAAGACACTTCAAACACATCATGGAAACATCAGGTTAGTTAATGTTTTGGAGAAGTGGGTATCTCAGTCACAGGCCTCTAAAGCTTACTGGAGGGATTCTTAGTCTAATGGTTGGTGGTGTGCTTAGTCTATTGGCTGGTGGTGTGCTTAGTCTAATGGTTGGTGGTGTTCTTAGTCTAATGGTTGGTGGTGTTCTTAGTCTAATGGTTGGTGGTGTTCTTAGTCTATTGGCTGGTGGTGTGCTTAGTCTAATGGTTGGTGGTGTTCTTAGTCTATCGGTTGGTTGTGTGCTTAGTCTAATGGTTGATGGTGTTCTTAGTCTAATGGTTGGTGGTGTGCTTAGTCTATTGGTTGGTGGTGTTCTTAGTCTATTGGCTGGTGGTGTTCTTAGTCTAATGGTTGGTGGTGTTCTTAGTCTATTGGCTGGTGGTGTGCTTAGTCTAATGGTTGGTGGTGTTCTTAGTCTATTGGCTGGTGGTGTGCTTAGTCTAATGGTTGGTGGTGTTCTTAGTCTATTGGTTGATGGTGTTCTTAGTCTATCGGTTGGTTGTGTGCTTAGTCTAATGGTTGATGGTGTTCTTAGTCTATTGGTTGGTCGTGTGCTTAATCTATTGGTTTGTGGTGTTCTTAGTCCATTGGCTGGTGGTGTTCTTAGTCTATTGGTTGGTGGTGTTCTTAGTCTAATGGTTGGTGGTGTGCTTAGTCTAATGGTTGGTGGTGTTCTTAGTCTATTGGTTGATGGTGTTCTTAGTCTAATGGTTGGTGGTGTTCTTAGTCTATTGGTTGATGGTGTTCTTAGTCTAATGGTTGGTGGTGTTAGTCTATTTGTTGGTGGCATTCTTACTCTTGGTTGGTAGAATCAAGGAGTCTGTTTGCACATCTGACCTTCACCTAAGGTCACAAAGATATTAGGTCATGTGCACAGCATGGCCGCAAATGACTATTAAAGAGGATCAGGATAGTCCTAGATAACGTGGCTATAGACTTGAAACAGTCCACCCTCTCAACATGTTTGAACTTCTAAGGGGTTAATCAGTCTTTACTGTCATAACTTCTTTCTAGGGGAGCCCACTTATTTGTTTATTTTGAGAAATTTTGTATGAGTTAAAACATTTGGGACTTAGGTTTTAAATACTTTGAATTCTACTAGAAGATGCAGTCTTCCTTCAAGGAGACCCCGTTAACTGCTTTCTTATTCACAGGCATGGAGTTATCAGGCACATTTTATGAAGACTTCACTTGTAAGGCAACAATTTACTACTGGCATTTCTAACTAGATTTCTAGTATTTATGAACTTAGTTTATTTTAATTATCATTAGTTGCCATCTCCTTTTCTCTCTCCTTTCCTCTTCCCTTGCTCCTCCATTTTAACCCTCTCTCCCTGTCACCTTCTCATCACTCCTTTTTATTTGAAACTCTGTCTGGCTCTGTAGCTCAGGCTAGCCTTGAATGCATGTTCTGGTCCTCTTGCTCTGGAATTACATGCGTGTTCCCCCACATCCTACTTTTCTCTGGATTATCTTCCTATTTAGACATCCCTGCATTTCACCTCAATGAAAAATGTTCCATTAAAATAATCCATGTGTTGGAGATGTTACCAGAGTCATAAATATGCTCAAAGGTTGGGACCTGCCTACTCTAGCAAGCCACGCTTAGTCATCTGCCCTCAATAAGCCAATGGATAAACAAATAGTGAAACACTGAAAAAGAAAATTTCGTCCATGTGACCAGACCCAGAAGAGGAGCCAAGCGGCGCAGTGGTCATCCCTCCCCCTTTCCCCCAAGTCCATCTTCAGGGTGCTCTGCTGCAAGTGGTCCTGTGAGTTTTCAGAAGTTCTCAGGCTCTAGCCTTTCCCTTCTCTCTGGATGATACTCCTGGGTAAATTTGAATCTCCTGGGAATTCTTCTTTCAGCGGCTATGGAAAGGGAGGGGCGCAAGTGTCTGTGTAGAAGGTCTCCATTCTTGCCGACACAGTCACAGTGTGTTCTTGGAGCTGTTTACAGGGGCCAACGGCCAGCACCGAAAACAGCAATGCAATGGTATTGTCACCTGTGCCCTTAGTGACTGTGATGGTTCCTGTCCCTCTTCCTCCTCCTCACCCAACTCTGGGCCTTTCCCCTAGTTCAAAATCTTGCATTTAAGCTTCATGCTTCCTTTCTCTTTCTGTCATTGTGCAGTCTGAGGCCTGTAACTTTTATGTGCTCCACATAATTTTCTTTCTTTCTGCACACGTCCCCCTCTCAATGGCGCCTTCTTAGCGAGATACAGGCTTCTTTGTGCTCTTAGTATTTTCACTTGAGATATTCCCAGCCCTTTGATCCCGGGCTGACTGCGATGTTTGCTGTCAGCTACCGCGAGAGAGGAGCTGGTGCAGTTGGGTGCCGCTAGGTCTGCTGGGCTCTTGACAGCATTATCAGGCCTCTCCAACAACCAAAGGGCTCTTACAACCCAGGAACATGCAAATTTGTTCCTTTTCTGAGTAGCTGTCACAGCTGGCATTTCCCAGCTTAGCTGCAAAGAGGCAGGCGTGATAAAAGTCATTCTGCGGCAAGGGATGTAAAGCCATTGTTTTCGAGGCAGTCTCTCAGAACACCTGAGCACCAGTGCGCTCACCTTACAGCTAGGTGGCTGCCTTGAACTTCCCTTTTCCCTTGCGGGGGCGATAATGGGCTTGAGTCCTCGTTGCAGAGCGATCTGCTCTTTCCAGTGTCACAGAGCGATCTGCTCAGTCCGGTTACCGTCAGAAAGTAAACATCTGGTGCTCTCCAGTGTCGCTGAGGCTGTTGGGTATGTCTCCAGCTGTGTAGTCCCAGGAGAACAGTCTCTTCTAGGAGCCCTAGCCACTGGTGTTTCTATCTCTCAGCAAACGCTCTTCCCCACCATCCGATTTTTTACCTTTCTCTCAACACTCAAACTAAATGCCATTGGAAGATACCAATGAAGGAAGCTAATCCTGTCCAACCCATCTAAACCAACATTGAGTGATCTGATCTTAATTATTTCCCATATGAATTCTCTGAAAGACCAAGACAAGAGTTCTGGCCTCCCAAGAAGTGGTTATATGTCCTGAATCCTGTCTCACGTTTGTGCCCAGTAAGAAGTGCTGGATGCTGACAGCGGGGAGCTGTCTGTCAGCTCTTTGACTCTGCACTGTTTAAGGGCTTCAGGAGGTGCTCCAGAGCTGTCGTTAGGTGGGCACATTGTTCCAGAAGGATGGAGAACCCTGACTACTTCAGCTTCTGGGGAAGTGAAACATGTTGAGATTTTTCTTTCATTTTTTTAAAAAGAACTTTGGTGGTAAAATAATAATAGAAAATTTGACATTTGAATCATTTTAAGAGTACAATTTAGTGGCATTAACTACACCTACACTGTTCCATAGCTATTTCCACGTCCTGATCCGGAGGGTTTCATCATCCCTGATGGGAACTCTTTCTTTTGGTTGGGGGATGGTACCCAGTGCCCCAGGCGCGCTGCATAAGTGCTCTGCTACCCATAAAAGCTCCCATCATCCCTAACAGATCTCTGCATTCTTTCATTCCTGAGGTGGTACCTGGTGCCCCAGGCATGCTCTGCTACCCGGCTATGTTCGCCTGGTTCCTAACTGGACCTTTGCATTCGTTCATTTCCGGGAATGGTACCCGGAGCCGCAGGCATGCTGCTATGGTCTCCGCTATTCTCAGCCTCCAAACAGGAGCACTCTACCTGCCATGCGCTAACTGCACTCTGCTTCTCCAGCAGCAGGCAACCTGGAAAAAGGCTTGAGGAAGCCCCTCCCGCTTCTGCCTGGAGCAGAAGATCTCTGAGATTGCATAAGAATCTACTAATCTCCTAAGAACCTGCTTATCTCGAACCAGGTCCTCTGTTCCGTGCCCTTGGCCACAGAGTTCCAGCTGTGGAGTTTGAAACAGAAGGTGGAGGTGGAAGGGGGTCTTCCCTGAGGCTTCTGGGAAAGATCACCTAAGCCTTCCTCTCAGCTCGGAGTGGTAGGGTGTAGAGATGGTCAGAGAACCGTTGTTCTCTGTCCCTGATGTAACCTGGGGGAAGGGATAGTGGGTAGCTACTCTTGTCTTCAAGTTCCTTTTTCCTTTCTTTCTAAAATTCAAGCCAGTGAGAGTGGAGCTGTTTCCACAGTATAGGAATTCTAACTAATAAACACACTTACTGAAGAATAGAGGAATCCGAGGTGTTGGCTTGGTTGCTTCTTTATTTCCAGACACTGCAATCCCTGCCTTGAACTAAACACAAAGGTTTTGTTGTTGTTATTTTTAAGATATGAAGAAAACTAAAGCCATGTGTGAACACAGTGTGAAGGAATTCCCGAGAGAGGCACAGGAGTGTGTGGTGGCTCATCCTGTGGCCTCTGGAGGCAGGGCAGAGGACAGGAATTAAACTCAAGCTAAGACATTCACTGTGTCATGGTTTTAAAACTTGTGTTCCTAACTGTGGGTTTTAATTTCTTTTCCTACAAAAGGATAGTAATAGAATACTGTAAATGATAACAAAGCAAGATATATATCTATCTATCTGTAAAATATGCATAGAGACAGATTTTTTTCCTCCCCTCTCATTCTTGAGCACCTGGAAAGTCGAGATCCAGGGACCAGCTGGGCTGCTTTCTCCTGTTTTCGTTAGCCCCCACTCCCACCCCTTTCCACTCCATGTGGGCAAATCCTTGCTGTCTGCTTGTCCGCATATTTCCTCCCGTAAAGGCACCTGTCCATTTAGACTTAGACCAGCAAATGGCCTCATTTTTACCGAATCACACATTGTAAACGCCCTGTCTCCAGATGTTTTGCATTCTGGCATACTCCAACATGTGAATTTCTGGGTCTAAAATCCAGTCTGTGACAACCTGAAACAGAGAAAGTACTCAATAAGTGCCGGCTTTGTCAGCTCTCTCTGGAGTGCCTGGTGTGTGAAACTAATTTCAAAGTTTAAATTTTACTAATTAAGACGGGAAATACTGGCCCTTGGATCATGCTGTATATGGAAAGAGATCAGAAAGCAAAAGAGGGGCTTACAGAGAAGGTACCATGGTTAAGAATGTTTGTGTTTGCAGAGGACGGGGGTTCAGTTCCTGGTACCCACATCAGGTGTCCCACAACCACCTGTAACTCCACAAAGAACCTTCTCGTCATCCTGGTAGAAGGCTTACATACATATATGTAAATAAAAATTAAACAAATAAGCCTTAAAATAAATAAATAATATGAAAGAAAAGCCCAACAAGGCTTCTCTGCAAGTCTTTCTGTTCACCCAGGTAGGAGCTGGGTGACTTGCTGGCACTCAAGTGCCCACCGAGCTCTGATGGTTTCAGGTGGTGCCTTTATTTTTTTTTAAATAGCAGTTTTTACTGCTTGTATACTCTTGGAGAAGGAGCTAGCTACTTCAGTTTCAGGAACTTCTGAAGCCAGCATGTTGTCTGCTTCCCAAGTTGAAGAGCTTGAGGAGCCTCCTCCCCTAAGAATATCACATCATTCCACTCTCCTTGTTATTTTTCCTTACATTCCAACTACAGTTTCCTCCCCCTCCTCCCCTTCTGACCCTTCCCCTCCCCCACTTCCCCCTGCCCCTCCCCTATATGTTCCTCCTGGGTTTTTCTCCAGAAAAGGGCAGGCCTCCTATGGATATCAACTAAACATGGCTTATCAAGTCACAGTAAGACTAGGCACCTCCCCATGTATTAAGGCTGGACAAGGCAACCCAGTAAGAGGAAAAGGGTCCAAAAAGCAGGCAAAGAGTCAGAGACAATGTAGCACAATGCCTGCTCTACGAGCTACAACTGAAACACACAAACACAGACAGGCAAGAATGCGCTTTTTATTGTGTTCCAGGGCAGCTTATATAGGGTCTCCTTGACTAATGGCCACACCCTAACTCTCAGCTGCAAGCCCACCAGACATCAGGAACTCCCGAGGGTCTCGTGCTCAGAATAGCTGCAAGCACAGGAAAACAAGTTGTTTACTCTGGCAGGCAGGGGGTCACAGGAAATTCAGGGTCTGGGGTCCACAGTCCCCAACATGAGAGCCCCTGCTCCCACTGTTAGGAGTCCCACAAGAAGACCAAGCTATACAACTGTAACATACATGCAGGGGGCCTACGCCAGTCCCATGCAGGCTCCCTGCTTGTCACTTTAGCCTCTGTGAGCCCAGGTGAGTTGATTCTGTGTGTTTTCTTGTGATATCCTTACCCCTCTGGCCCCTACAATCCTTCCTCATCGTCTTCCACAGGATTCTCGGAGCTGCGCCTAGTGTTTGGCTGTGGGCCTCTGCATCTGCTTCCTTCAGTTACTGAGTGAAATATTCCTGATGATAATTGGGCGAGGCACTAATCTATAAGTATAGCACAATATCATCCCATCTTAATGAACTTCTCCATCCCTTGCCCCTGGATTTTATCTAGGAGAAAAAATGCCACACAACAGGGATCCATGGTCTCCAACTCCAGCTGTGATTGCAAGCATAGACCATCATGCCTGCATGACTGGCTTCCTTAAAAATTGAGTCTGGGGATCTCACTCAGGTCCTCATGCTTATGCAGGAACCACTGCATTGTCTGAGCCACTGTATTGACTGAGCCACTGTATTGACACTCATATGCTGTCTTACAAGTTTTACCCTTGAACCATTTGAGTTGGTCTTGTCTCTGTGTCCATCACCTGCCAAAAATCCATCAAATTATGAAACCATCAATTGAGTCAATCTGTTGATGAGGCATGAGACCTCATGTCACTTACCCAAATAACTTTTCTGAACACTGCTGCTTTGGGGACCAAGTCTTTGACAAATGAGCTTTGGTAAACATTTCAGATCCAAACAATAGCATCCCTTGATATTTAAGAGAGAAAATAATACAAAATGAAGCAAAAAACAAATAAGCAGACAAAAAGAAAGATAAATAATTATGGTAAGTTTCACACTTTGGACATTTAGGACAAATAAAGACATCAAGTAGGGGTAGATTTAGCACCAATGGAACAGAAGCAGAATAATTATTGTGGTCGTTTGAATGTAATTGACTCTCACAATCTTATAGGGAGTGCCACTCTTAGGAGGTGTGGCTTTGTTGGAGTGAGTGTGGCCTTGTTAGAGGAAGTGTGTCACTGTGGGGCAGGCTTTGGGGTTTCCTATGCCCGGGATACAGCCCTGTGTCTCAGTTGACTTCCTGTTGCCTGCAAGGTACCAGACTCAGCTACTACTGTAGCTCCACATCTGCCTGGACACTGTCATGCTCCTCATCATGATGATAAAGGACCGAACCTCTGAAACTGTAAGTGAGCACCTCCGATTAAATGTTTCCTTTTAAGAGTTGCCATGGTCATGGTGTTTTTCACAGCAGTAAAAACTCTAAGTCAACTGTAGAAGAAACAATAGAAAGCACATTCTGGGATCCTGAAAATATGTCATCATGATATATGCTTATGCCAAAGTATGCGGTGACATTAAGAGTTTTAGTTTTCTGAAGCTCCAAGAAATACCTATCTACTGTGATTTTATCTCCATCTTATTTGGATAGTTACTATCATTGGAATTATAGTCAATCATTCTTGCGTACCTGGTATTTTATTAAGGCTAATTATTATTATTGTTATTATCATTGTTCTCTGTGTTGTATGTATGTAGGTATGATAGACCATACACATGTGAAAACCATAGGTTGCAAATATTGTCATTTTCTATCCCTCTTCCCTGTGGTTTTTGAGATGGCTCTCACTGAACCTGGAGCTCACCTTTTGGCTAGACTAGTGGGCCAGCAAATCTCAGGGTCTGCCTGTCTCCATCGTCCTGGTACCCTGTGGCCCACCCTGGATGTGGGTGCTGGAGATCTGAACCGGCTTGCCGGCAAGCAGAGTAACCACTGAGCAGTCTCCATAGCCCTTGGGTGAGGCTAATTTTAGCCTGTAATCCCAACCTGAACTTCCCGCTACAAATCATCATGCTGCAAAAGATCAGAATAATGTTGATGGTTGAAACTGAGCAGAGCAAACATACCCTACTCAAACATTATTCATGCATCGGAGAAAAGTTGAGAAAACTCAAGCAGGTGTGGGCTGTCCACATCATCAGTCATTAGAATACCAATCCAACACTTGGAAGTCAGGCTCCTGACCCCAATTAAAAAGCCTATTTTCAAAAGTAATCTGCAGCCATGAGGTCTAAATATGCCATCTCCCTTTTCCCAGTTAATTAAAAGATGACCCGTTTGCTATATTAGTAGGATACCTGGAATTTCTTTCTTAGCTTTCGCCTTGAATTAGCCAAAACCACCTGGGTTTGTGTGACTTCCACTTCTAGAATAAAACCACTGGCAATTTATGAGTCTGCTCCTGCTGTTTCTTCTCATCATGCGAAGGTGCAGATATTGAGAAACAGTTGTAAATAGTTCCACAGGCTGCATGGCTTCACTCTGTCCTGGAAAGATCCAAGCACAGTTGTCTACCTCTGCCTTTTGAGATGGCGGATGGTGAGCAATGATGTCCGCTGTGTGAAGACGGAGCACTCAGAACAATGTTTGGAATATACAAGGTATTTAGCAAATATTAAATAAGTCATCAATCTCAGCTTTGACTAGAGGCCTTTCATCCTTACTCACAGGTTAGTTCCAGTTAGGGGTATTTACAGCTGACGACTTCTCTCCCCAGCAGCCTGCATCACTCCCTCCGGTACTGTGCGGGACTGCAGCAGCCCGCATCACGCCCTCCAGTACTATGCAGGACCCCAGCAGCCTGCATCACACCCTCCGATACTGTGCGGGACCGCAGCAGCGTGTACCACGCCATCCGGTACTATGCAGGACCCCAGCAGCATGCACCACTCCCTCAGGTACTGTGCAGGACCCCAGCAGCCTGCATCACACCCTCTGTGCAGGCCAGAGGAGGAGCAGAAGCTTCTCAGTTAACTCCAGCTTGGTTTCTTTATGTCCTGTGGCCAAATGTGCGGTGTCTTCAACAACAGTCTTGCGATCAAGTTCTGGCAGGTAGCAAGACCGAAACAAATGCTTTCTGGATCCCACGTATAGAATCAGGGTTTCACGAGGCTGCAGTCAAGGTCTCAGTGAGAGGCGGGGTCTTATTTGAGTCAGGGCAGGGAGTTCACACGGTTATTGGCAGTAGTGGGTTCCCTGCCCTGTCTGCCCCAGGTCCTGCCTGCATTCTCTGGTTACAGCCCTCTGTTCCTCCCCTACCTCAGCAGTGAAGAGAAACTTGAGTGACAGGCACAGCTATCTTCTGTAAAATAATTTCATGTATGTGATGTGTTTTTGCTTTCACAGACTTCAATTGGTTAGAAGCAAATTATGGATTCCGCCACCCTTTGAATGGAGAGGGCACGGCAGTAGAGGGCAGACCAGAGGGACCACTTGAGAGTCTGTCCTCCGCCACCAGCACTGATGAACTGCAGCCCGCTGTAAGCAGAAGATGCCTACATGCTTTTGGAGTAAATGGTGGTTTGAATGAGAAATGTGTCCCCGGAATATTCATGTATTTGAACACTTGGTCCCCAACTGGTGGTGCTATCTGGGAAGGACAGAAAATCTTTGGGAATGGGGTCTGAGGACTTATAGCCTCACCTCACTTTCTGTTCTTTCTCTCAGCTTTTGTGTGGGAACAGAACTGGGAGTTGCCAGTCTGTGGCTCCGGCCACCACGCTTTCCTTGCCTCCTCCCTGTCCTGATGTACTCTGTCACTTTGGAACCATGAGCCCAATAAACCCTTTCTTCATTCAGTCGCTTGTGTCAAGGCCGCATGACCGCGATCAATTACTAACCATTTCTGGCCCCTGGCTGCTGCCTCTTCCTTTTATCCGCCCTCAGAACCTTCTACTGATGTTTTGGTCCCTCAGGCTGTTCTCCCCTGAGGATCTGTATTCAGAGTTTCTGGCCATTTCTTCCTCTCATTTTCTGAAGTTTCAACTCTCAGCCTCACCTTGAGGGTTCAGAGAGCAGCACTTCCCAGCCTCGCTCATTCCCAAGGCTGCGCCTGCTGCTGCTGCTGCTGGCATGGGCTCTTTTCCTTCCTTTTCTTGTTCTGTTTGCTCCCTCTTCTAGCTTTGAACATCTTCCCACCTCATACCCTGGAGATTTTCTTTTTTCTTCCAGACATTCCCCGTGGGCGCCATTGATTTCAAAAATCCTGCTGAAGCTCATCTCTTTGTAAAGATGTGTATTTCATACAGCCGAGCTTACCTGCGTGACTCTGCACTCAAATTCAGAACTTAGCTTGTAACAGATAAGTGTGTGCATATATATACACTCATGTACCGGTGATACTGAAGACTGAACCCAAGGTCTCAGGCCTGAGGCAGATTCTCTACCCCTCATCTATACCTCAGTTCTCAGTGTGCTTTTCAGTGATTTTCTCCAGTTTGTTCAGTTAAATCCAAGTTAAGGTCCAGAGTTTCTTTTTCGATAACTGGCAAATACCAAGGCTGAATGATGCCACCACTAGTCAAGGGCTCATTGTCATCTAGGAAGAGGACACTTACTTTGAAAACATCCTTACTTAGATGAGCCAGTGTTTTCTACAAGTAATCTTAGAAGCCACTTATGAATTCCAGGCGGACAGCTCAGCGGGGGCTGGGTGTCAGGGTTAGTTTCACAGATGTGTGACCTACATAGTCACACTGTGGTTCACTTAGGGCTAATGTCCTCCAGGAGCCCTTGGGTTATCGATACAGTTGGAAGTTGGAAGGACCTTTAGGAGGTAGGGCTTAATGGGAGGTCTGTGGGTGATTTCGTGCACGCCTTCCACGGAGACTGCGGGACTAGAGCTGCACAGTCTGTCACAGTTTTCTGGTTCAAGCTGTATGCTGTTATGTAACATGGATGCTCAAGTTCCTGCTCTGTAACACCTCCATCAGAGGCCTGATTTGTAGAGCTGAACCTCTGGTGAGCCAAATGGACCCTTTCCTTTACATGTATTTTTCTGTAGTACCATGAAGCTGACTAGTATAACTCTCTGGGTGTCCCATGCTCAGAAGGGACTTGCATTGCTGCTCTGTCATCACCATCTCAAAATTCTGTCTTTAAATTTTCATTTTAATACAAAGTCTTATGGGACAATATAACCCTTGAACAGAAAGAACTTTATAATGTGCATGTCTGTTGTTCCTTGTGAGATGTTATCAGTGCCCCCACGAGATCTGGAGTCCCAGTGAGCAAAGAGAAGGTAGAGCAACCCGGTGCCCCCGGGGCCGTGCTTCCATTTGATCGAGGAGCTGCCTGTACCTCGGGAAGACAGCAGCAATGTTATAAACGCAATAAATAGCCGGGCAAGCTACTACGTCTCCTCTTACTCACACCGTTTCCCCATTAGTTGGTAACTTCCTCTCAAAATGATGACCTAGCAGCAAAGAGCAAAGGAGACACCTGTGGCTCCTCTTCCTTTCAGTTTGTCCTTTCTCACCCGAAGCTGAAGGTAGGGATGAAATAAAAGCTGCCTAGCCTGTCTTGTGCAGTGTTACATGGCTCTGGCAAGAACAGGATACAGATGCATGGACAAGCTGTGGAATCCAGACTGTACAATTTCAGTGACCCTCTCATAAACTTGATGCAGCTATGTTTGCATGTGAAGCTGGATAGACTTGATGCAGCTATGTTTGCATGTGAAGCTGGATAGACTTGATGCAGCTATGTTTGCATGTGAAGCTGGATAGACTTGATGCAGCTATGTTTGCATGTGAAGCTGGATAGACTTGATGCAGCTATGTTTGCATGTGAAGCTGGATAGACTTGATGCAGCTA
>PVIU01030384.1:0-16185 GCA_004026605.1 Ondatra zibethicus | reverse complement strand
GGGCATGGTACCCTGCCCTGTGGGAAGTCCAAGGCCCTCCCCCCTCCATCCTGGCCTAGGAAGGTGTGCATCCAAATAGACTAGGTTCCCAAAAAGATAATACATGCAGAAGAGATAGGTCCTAGTGTCATTGTTGATGGCTTCTCAGTCTGCCCCCATTGGCAGCCACATTCAGAGAGTCCGGTTTGATCATATGCTCATTCAGTCCCAGTCCAGATGGATTTGGTGAGCTCCCATTAGATCAGGCACACTGTCTCAGTGGGTGGACCAGCCCCTCATGGTCCTAACTTCCTTGCTCATCTTCTCCCATCTTCTGCTCTTCGACTGGACCTTGGGAGCTCAGTCCATTGCTCTGATGTGCATGTGGGTCTCTGTCTCTGTCTCCATCCATCAGACGAAATTTCTATGGTGATGATCCAGATATTCATCAATGTGACTATGGGACAAGGCTAATTCAGGTACCCTCTCCTCTGCTGCCCAAGTACCTAGCTAGGGACATCCCCGTGGACACCTGGGATCCCCTCTAGAGTCAAGTATCTTGCCAATCCTAAAATGACCTCCTTAATGTAGATATCTTATTCCTTTCTCCAATATCCACCTTTCCTCCATCTCCACCCTCCTACTCCCTCAAGCTCTCCCCAGTCCTTCCCTTCTCCCTTCTCCTTCCCCCTCTCCCCTTCCCCCACCTCCCCTAGCCTCACCTCTCTCCCCATCCCTGTGCTTCCAACTTTTGCCTGGCGATCTTGTTTGCTTCCAATTTCCAGGAGGATCTATATATGTTTTTCTTTGGGTTCACCTTGCTATTTGGCTTCTCTGGGCTTGTGAGCTATAAGCTTAGTGTCCTTTGTTTATGGCTAGGGTCCACTAATGAGTGAGTGGATACCATAATTGTCTTTTTGGGTTTGGGTTACCTTACTCAGGATAGCGTTTTCTTTTTCCATCCATTTGCATGCAAAATTCAAGATGTCATTGTTTTTTACCACTGAGTAGAACTCTAATGTGTATATATTCCACACTTTCTTGATCCATTCTTCCATTGAGGGGCACCTAGGTTGTTTCCAGGTTCTGGCTATTACAAATAATGCTGCTATGAACATAGTTGCACAAATGCTTTTGTAGTATGATTGGACTTCTCTTGGGAATATTCCCAAGAGTGGTATTGCTGGATCTTGAGGTAGGTTGATTCCCAATTTCCTGAGAAACTGCCACACTGATTTCCAAAAACGGTTGCACAAGTTTGCATTCCCACCAACAATGGATGGGAGTTCCCCTTACTCCACATCCTCTCCAGCATAGGCAATCATTGGTGTTTTTGATTTTAGCCATTCTGACAGGTGTAAGATGGTATCTCAAATTTGTTTTATGTGTATGAGTGTTTTGACCGCATGCGCCTCTGTGTACCACGTGTGCGTGCTTGGTGTCCAAGGAAGTGGTGAGCCTTTATTTGGTCCTGAGAATCAAACCTGGGTCCCTCGAAACAAAAAAGTGACCTTAACCACCAAGCCAACTCTCCAGCCCTGTCTTGGACAGACTTCTATCTCAGGAAAATGCAGTTGTCTTTCCCACAAATAGGGCAGATTTTGTCCCGGGACCTACAAGTTAATCCTACTGCCTCTTAAATCAACTCCTATGCCAGCAGCCTCTTGTCCGCTTGCTGTCTCCAGCAGTGCCACACTCCTGTTTGGTGGCTGCACACTGCTTTCTCAGCTGGTGTGCAACTCCCTTTCACCATCTGTCGCGTGGAACTGGTGACATCTGCATGGGCTTATGCATGCCAGGAGCCCTAGACTCCTGCTTGGGGTGGGCTAGCATGTCCTGTCAATGTGCTGTAACCTGATCTAAATTCTTCTGATCCTGCGTGGCGTCCTCTCTCAGTCATTTTCCTAGAACAATGATTCCCGACGTATGTATGTAGACAGTTTAAGAACTTCTGAGGGCTGACTTACAGTTGCAAATATTTTATTTTTCCAAGTACCTTAGAAACAACTGTAGCTGGGAGGGCTGTTTAAGAAAGCACTTGCTGTACAAGTGTGAGAAACCGAGTTTGGTCACTTGTACCCACATAAAAAGCGGGGCATGGCCGTGCACACCTAGTGATTCAAGGCAGAGACAGTTGGGTCCCCAGGTGGCTCACTGGCCAGTCAGTCTAGATAATCAGTGAGCTCTGAGTTCAGTGAAAGATCCTGACTCAAAAAATAAGGGAGAGAGCAATTCAGGCCTCTGCTGTCAGCATACACATGCATGGCTGCATACATCCTCCCCATGCACCTATACACACAAACTTGAACAGAAACATTTTACATATACCATTTATCACTTCATGAAAGCTAGATTTTTAACATCATGAGGACTGCGAGGATGTCCTGAAACAATGGACAAGTCTCTAGTCATACTGTAGTTAGTGAGATAGATATGGAAGTGAAGGAGCTGTCATGGGGTAGTGGAAGACCAGAACCTGGTATTCTGTGCATTGGGGAGTGACAGATGAAATAACTCTCACAATATATACACCTATCTGGGAAGCTTCAGAGGGAAGGGGTAGAGATGTTTGTGAGGATAGTGGGTTACTGATAGGAAGACAATATGATATGGAAAAGGTGAAGAAGTAGGAGTGTTGACCAAGGTTTTCTGTCCTGCCTGGTCCCACAGCTGTTAGTCCCAAAGAATCACACAGAGGTCTACGTTAGTTATAAACTGATTGGCCTAGTAGCTCAGGCTTCTTATTAATTGATTCTTACATCTTAAATTGGCCCATTATTCTTGTCTATGTTAGCCACATGGCTTGGTACCTTTTTTCGGCAAGGCAGTCACATCTTGCTTCCTCTGTGGCTGGGTCACGACTGAAGACTGAGCTTTCCTCTCCCAGAATTCTCCTGTTCTCTTGCCCAGCTTCTACTTCCTGTCTGGCTACTGTCCAATCAGCATTTTATTAAACACATACAAGAAACAAATCTTTACAGGTAAAACCATTGTCCCAGAGCATAGGAGAGCTGAAGAAGTGTTTGAGACCAAGACTTAGAGCCACTGGGTTTCTAGCTCAGAATCTCATTTTCTGTCAGACAGTAACTCAGACCCCACTTCTATGAGATTAACTCTCCTGGACCCAAATAACAAGTGAGATCATGATGTTTTGAAGACGAATTTGAGCAGGGTCAGGCCACTAGTATGGTGTGCACACTGTATAAATATCATTTTCTGTTGTCATCATTTTCATTTGCTTTAGACAGATGTAGACCCTGGTGTGCAGGAATCTGGCCTGAGCTACATGGCTAGCAGGTGATGCAAGTGTCCTGTACACCCCTTAAAGCCTTTAACCCTCCTATTCTTCCCCCTTCACGTGTCAGACTCCTTCTTGACTCTTTTCAATCTGGTGACTATGAAAATGACTTAGGCTATTACCAGTGCCGTTCTTGATTTTATAAGATTGGGTTCTCCAACCAGGACTGAACTGGTGACAGACTGCCTCCTTTATAGATCTGGCATTTTAATCTCCAGGGAGCGAAGCAGGTAACACCCGAAAAGTACCATTTAGCAATTTTCCTCCTTAATAAGGCTTGGGGACATAACTCTTTCCAGGTTCCCACATTGTCTTATTATCTGCCACAGATGATCAAGTTTTCTGCTGATGACATCTTGGAAAGGATTCCCTAGAGATGCTCTGGGAAGGATATCTGTTTTGTGTTGGGGATGCTCTGGGGTGTAAAAGGCTGGGCACCTGTGGGTCATGGGGACAGTGGGAAGTCAGTGGGCTTAGGACAAGTTTCTCTGAGTTCTCTGAGTGTGTAACCACACCAGCCAGTCCCAGAGAAGCGGCCCCTTGACCACATGGCTCTAGATAGGATAATTATTGTTTACAGCATTGCTAAGTGGGCTTTTTCCAATATTCCTGCCCTTGTGGTGTGAGCGCTTCTCTCTTATTGAGGCAATGGGATGGTGGTACACACCAACCCACTCAGTGTCAAGGGGGCAGGGCCCCTCCAGCCTTTGGTTCTACAGTGTCGCGCTCCCTTGTTCTGTCTTACTTTCTCAGCTCCTCTCTGGCTCACCTTCTTTGTCTCTACTTGACAAACATTCATTACATGGAGTTTCATTTTAATCTCCCTGTATCCTCACTCTATACCAACTCTCTGGTTGGGCCTACTTACTCTAATGAGTTTGTTACCATTTTTCTTAATATCATTTTTTATTTGCTTCGAGACAAAGTCTCACCATGTAGCTTTGGTTGGCCTGGAATTTTCTATGTAGTCCCAGCTATCCTCAAAGTCATTAAGATCTGCTTACTTCTGCCTTCTAAGTCCTAGAATTAAAGGTATGTACTGCCATGCTCAGCCAAGTTTGTTACTTTTGCAGGTTAATGACTTCTTACTCTAAGTTTCTAACTTAGAATTTTGCCCATTGGTCATGGTAGTAAAAATTTTCTCTACTCAAAAGTCTATAGTTCCAAAATTCATTGAAGAAATATAAAATAAAATTAAAAGACTGAGAGCATTTAAGATAAAATGGAGAATTAATGAGAATATACTATCAGGTTTCCCACACTCAGTGGGGAACCTTATTTCAACGGGCACTGATCTACACGCTTGTGCTGGTTTATCTTGCTGGGCTGTTTTCTACATGGCTGCTGACAGCATTTAGACTCCTATCAGCATTCCCAGTATGAGAGCAAATAAAGGCTTATTGAGTAATTGGGGCTGGGGCACACCTCATGCGATAAACTGATTGCCGTGTAAGGATGATGACTTGAGATTGGACTCCCAGCACTCACACAGACATCTGGGTGTGGCTGTATGTGCCTATAATGTAGTGTTGGGGGTGTAGAGACAGCAGGATCTCTGGAGCTTCCTGGTCAGCTAGTTTAGAAGAATTGGTAAATTCCAGGTTCTGTAGAGATTCTGTCTCAAAACATAAGATGGAGACAGACTGAGGAAAGCAGTGTTGATTACTGGACTTCATTTGCCCCTCCACTGCACATGTAACACACACACACACATGTTGTGCAACACATGCATAGGCATACCCTTTTTAAAAGGAGAGCAATGATTCCAGGTTACACAGGTCTCCAGAGCCCGAGGACCCACCAGAACATGACTACATCCTTCAAAGGTAGAAACCTTGTCCCACAGAGCATAGGGTAGGTTAGTTTTTTCTTCCATTTTACTTTGCTATGATAAAACATATGTCAGATAAATTTACACATTCAAGCACACAGTTCTATGCCACTAAGTTATTCATAATGTTGTACAACCAGTATATAGTAATAGAAAATTTTCATTGCTTCAAACAGAAACCCCAGCCACTTTTGGGGTCATTTCTTATTTTTCCACATCTAAAGTCTCTGGCAACTGCAAAATTGCTGTTCCATCTATATAGACTGGCCTGTTTAGAGTATTCACAGAAATTGTATTTTAAAATACATGGGTTTTAGACATGGGACATTCTTCCTTATGTGTTGTTGGTCAGGGAGGCTTCAAAGGCTCCTACATCAATACAGGCTCTTATCATTCCTCTTGGCTACCTACCAGCACCAGGTGATGAGACCCGATTGTAGGAGACAGCATATACCCTCTACGTAAGGTACAGAGAAATCAAATTGAAGCTGAGTTGGAAGCCTCCTTCCAGCAGGCCAGATGTCCTAGTGACAGAGATGCTGTACATGCTGGCCAGATGTCCTAGTGACAGAGATGCTATGCACGCTGGCCGGATGTCCTAGTGACAGAGATACTGTGCATGCAGGTGGATGTCCTAGTGACAGAGATGCTATGCATGCTGTTCTGATAGAGAACTGCCTGACAAGGTGGACCCACAAGTACAGTAATGGTGTACTCTTGGGAGGGTAACTAAGTGCTTTCTGATTGGATTTGAGACTCATTTCAGAGAAAAGAATTCATACCAGGTACTATAAACCTGGTTAAAAGCCCTTGACAAGAGAAGTCATAGGTTCTACCTGGGAATCTACATCTATTGTTGAGCTAAATTGACTCAGCAGCAAGCTGCCTTCCAAATACCTGTAGACAACTGTTCTCAGTCTTTCAAATATTTTATTTTATGTGTATGAGTGTTTTGCTTTGATGTGTGCCATGGGTGTACCAGGTGCCTGTGGAGGGCAGAAGAGGATACTGCGTCCCCTGAAACTGGAGTTACGCATGACTGTGAGCTAACACGTGTGTACTAGGAATTCACTGAAGCTGGTTCCTCTAAGAGCAATTGCTCTGAACTACTGAACGATCTCTCCAGCCTCCCTTAATCTCATTTTTAATCAGAGAAGCTTCTTTTTGCAATGGATAGCAGTAAATGTAGAGACACACGGCTGCTCAAGGTGCTGAGACTAAGGTGTACCTTAGTCTCTAAGGTACAGTGAGAGCTCATTCCCGAAAGAGACATTCTTACCACCCTTCCTAAGGCCCAGGAAGAAGGAGAAGGGGATAGAAAGAGTGTAGGAGCTAGAAGACAGGGAGGTGGGCTGAGAAATGCTACCTTCCAGGCATGACTTAGCCATTGCAGCCATGATCTCACAGCAGTGGTAGCCCCGTGCAATGAGCCTATACAAGACTGGGCCTGTAAATAGTCACTTAGACATGGAGGAACTTTATGGCCCTATCCCTCCTTGATGAACTATGGGCATACTAGACATTGTCTTCAGTTTACCAACTGATGAGCCCACTGTGTTTCAGACTATGGTCACGTAGATACTGTGGCTCAACTCAGTGTGTCATAAAACAAAAAAGACCCGAATGTTGGAAAGGGACTGACTTATAGGGAGCAATGGGGTGGGGTTGGGAGGGAAAAAAAGAATATGAGACTGACAGAGAACAGAATTCTCTCTCTCTCTCTCTCTCTCTCTCTCTCTCTCTCTCTCTCACACACACACAAAAGAATATGAGACTGACAGAGAACAGAATTCTCTCTCTCTCTCTCTCTCTCTCTCTCTCTCTCTCTCTCACACACACACACACACACACACACACACACAAATTTGTCAAAAGAACACATGTAAATGGATGGAACTAGGAAAAAACCATCCTGAGTGAGATAACTCAGACCCAGAAAGACAAACACGCTATGTATTCACTCATAAATGGATATTAGAAGTAAACCAAGGATAACCAGGCTACAGTCTTCAGCCCCAGAGAAGGTAGGAAACATAGAAGACCCTAAGAGGGATCCATAGATCTCCCTGGGAAGAAGAAATAGATGAGATGTCCTGTGTAAACTGGGGGTGGGGGCAGTAGAGAGGAAGGAATGGGGAGACAGGAAAATGAGTGATCAGGATGGTCGAGTTGGAGGACAAGTTGGCACAGAGAGGGAGAGTAATGAAAGAGATATCTTGATAGAGGCGGCCATTATGGGGTTAAGGAGAAATCTGGTATCAGGGAAACTCCAAGGAACCCACAAGGATAACCCACAAGGATAAGACTAAGCAACTGTGGAGAAGGTGTCTGAACTGGCTTTCCCCTGAAATCAGATTGTGACTCCCCTAATTGTCATCATAGAGCCGTCATCCAGTACCTGATGGAAGCAGATGCAGAGACCCACAGTCAAGCACTGGGCCGAGCTCCAGGAGTCAAACTGAATAGCGGGAGGATGGATTATATGAACAAGTGGGGGTCAAGATCATTATGGGAAAACCCACAGAATTGGATGACCTGAGCTTGTGGGAGCTCACGGACTCTGGACGAACAACTAAGGAGCCAGCATGGGACTGACCTCTGCATCTGGGTGACAGTTATATAGCTTGGTCTTTTGTGGGGCCCCTAAAAATGGGACCAAGATCTGTCCCTGATGCATCAGCTTGCTCTTTGGACCTATTCCTTATGGAGGGATGCCTTGTTCAGCCTTGATGCAGGGGAGCTTGGTACTGCCTCAACTTGTTATGACATGCTGTGTTGATTCTCATGGAAGAAAGACCTTACCTCATCTGAATAGAGATGGAGGAGGAATGGATGGGGGGGGTCAGAAGGGAGGTGGGGGATGGGAGGAAAAGAGGAAGGGGAAACTGTGGTTGGTATGTATAATGAAATAAAGAAAAAATTAAAAAAAATAAATGATTTGCCAGGTGGTGGTGGTGCACACCTTTAATCCCAGCACTTGGGAGGCAGATGCAGGCAGATCTATGTGAGTTCAAGGCCAGCCTGGTCTACAGGAGCTAGTTCCAGGACAGGCTCCAAAGCTACAGAGAAACCCTGTCTTAAAAAACCAATAACTAACTAACCAAATAATTATTTAAAAATACTGTATTGGGGATCAGCCCCTGTCCCCTTAACCTATAAATCTGGTAATTCTGTTAGACTTGAAACACACTTTGTAGACCAGGCTGGCCTGGAACTCACAGAGATCCTCTTGTGTCTGCCTCCCCAGTCCTGAGATTAAAAGGTGTGTGCTCCTACATCCAGCCTATAATAACTTGGCTTATTTTAGTTAGCATAGTGGTTTTTTATTTGTTTATTTTGTATCTTTCTCTTCTCCCCTCCCTTTTTCTCCCTTCCCCTTCTATCCTCCCCCATGGTCCCCATGTTCCCAAATTACTCAGGAGATCTTGCCTTTTTCTACTTCCCATGTAGATTATATCTATGTAAGTCTTTCTTAAGGTCCTCATTGTTGTCTAGGTTCTCTGGGATTGCGAGCTGTAGGCTGGTTTTCTTTGCTTTATGTCTAAAAGCCACTTATGAGTGAATACATATGTTATTTGTCTTTCTGGGTCTGAGTTACCTCATCAATATGACGTTTTTCTAGATCCATCCATTTGCCTGCAAATTTCAAGATGTCAATATTTTTTCTGCTGTGCAGTACTCCATTGTGTAAATGTACCACATTTTCCTTATTGATTGTTCAGTCGATGGACATTTAGGTTGTCTCTAGGTACTGGCTATGACAAATATAGCATAGTGTTTTTAAGGTTTACCCATATAATATTGTGGGTATTTTATTTCTTTCCATGGTTGATTAACAGTAATTGTTTGATGGTGTAGGAGGTCCTTTTGAATTTGTGTTGCTTTCATTGGTTAATAAAGACACTGCTTTGGGCCTGGTGATAGGGCAGAACTTAGGTAGGCAGGGAGACAGAACTGAATTCTGTGAGGAAGAAAGCAGAGTGGGAGAGCCGCCATGGAGCTGCCAGGTCAGACACACTGAATCCTTCCCAGTAAGCCACGACCTTGTGGTGACACACAGATTATTAGAAATGGGTTAAATCAAGATGTGAGAGTTAGCCAACAAGAGGCTAGAGGTAATAGGCCAGGCGGTGATTTAATTAATACAATTTCTGTGTGGTTATTTCGGGTGTAAGCTAGCCAGGCGGCCAGGACAAACAAAGGGCCGCCCTCTCCTTACAACAGTTTGACCATTATTACATACAGTAGTTCCCTTAATTTTTATATGAATGATTGGTAATTATATAAAGACAGAAAAAGATTGCTGGCTACCAGGGTCTGCTTAGTAGGCATGAGGTTTCCTTTTGTAGTAAAGAAAGTGCTCTGGATTTAGATAACGGTGGTGGCCACGGCTTTTTCTAAGTATCCTAGGAAGCATTGAATGTTACAGTTTAAAAGGATGAATTAAATGAGCAGTTCATAGAAAAAGACAACTAAGAAATATCTACATGTTTCTGGATAAATTTGGCTTTGTCACCTACTCACTAAGCTGCTTCCTTAAATCTCTTTGACAGTAACAAGTACAGCTTAGCCTTTAGTTCCCCAGCCACCCTTGACTGGTTTGGCTTTCTCCTCTCCTACAGCCACAGAGGTATCCCTCTTTTTTCTAAACACACCACACACACACACACACACACACACACACACACACTCATTTGACAATTCCTGTCCATCACTGTGCTAACAAGTCTATTCAGACACCCCTTTCTCCATTTTGCACTTCCCTCTTAACAGCAATAGCCCTTCGATTGCTGCACTTTTGTGCTCTTCCCTTTTGAGACAGGGTCTTGTTGTGATGTAGCACAGGCTGACCTCAAACCCAAGCCCTTCCTGCCTCCACCTCCAGTGTGTCACAGCAGTGGCTTGTAGTCTTCTACTGCGGGAAGAGAATTTCTAAATTACTGGTTTCTCTGTGTTACTCCTGTTCCTTAGAAACTTTTGACAGCCATCTTTATCCTTAGATGGAAGACTAAATCCTCACACTTCTAAGGCTTTGCCTTTTCGTCTCTCATCTTCCTGCTCAGCTTTCCTATTTCCCTATTCCTCCATGTTCCTTCCCTCAAGCCTCTGGAGCTACCCTTCATTAGCGAGATGCCATGTCTTCCTGTCACACCTGTTATGCTGTATTGCAGAGGCCAGTGCAAAAGGTCACAAGCTCCTTGGAGGTCACATCTTTCCCAGATCCTCCCTAGCACCCAAAGCAGCAAGGGGGTTATATACTAGTCTAATGTGTTATGAAGCTGTAAACTTACTGCAGGAAAGTTGAACCTGAGACGGTTGGGTGGGAAGCGGATGGCAGCAGAGCAAAGGCTGCTCACATGGCTCCGTCATCCTGCCCTGTCTCTATGCCTCCACGAATCGCCATGAGCACAGCTGAGTGCTCATGGCAGAGACGGTTTGCCCTGTACTGTGGCTCATGTTGTAACAGGAATCCTAAAGAAGTTGGGCAAAGACACATGCTTTTTCCCAAGTTTCTTTAAAAAGATTGGTTGTGAATGCTCCCTCACTGGTCATGATCTTCCAGGTCTCGAAAGAAGATGTTTTAACGATACATCTGCATCACCTTTTTCTTCACCATCACAACCACTAAAGTCTCCACATCCCAAGCCTCCATTTTTCCTGTCACTGACAGCCAGGCTAACGGCATCCATTTCATGGGCAATTACTGCATATTATACCAGTGAGGAGCAACGTAATGACAAGAAATCAGAAGGATTAGCTGTCCGTGCAGAATTGTCACATTTGATAGTGTGGAGAATTTTATCTCCCTGTTGTATGGTGATGGCAGCGTAAAGCCTGAAGTGAGAGGCACCACATTCCCTATGTCCCCAACTTATCCTTTGCGTCTCTGGGATTCCGAGGGCACATCGTCATGTAGAAGGGATTTGGTTTCACAGGCAAAAGAAATCTCACGACTGGTTTTTATATTGCTTTTGGGAACAATTGTACTAGGTAAGTAGGAAAATTCTGTCAGGAAACAAAGGTACCAAGCATCCACTGCGCATTCCTTTTTATCTCGGACTCTCCACAGACAGCACACTTGAAGGGAAACGAGACCCTGATGCTTTTCTGCTCAGGGAGGCAGAGGAGGAGGTGGAATACAGTCGGCTTTTGTCTCATTAGCAGTCAGTGGCCTCCGCTTTGTCTGGGGAAGCTGCTCTCGTGAAGAAAATCATGGCATTTTTGTCACTGTAGTGAGGAACGCTGCCCCCATTTCCCCAGTTCCAGTTAAAAAGGCAGTTCCGGCTGGGACACCTATGGAAGAGTTTCTGGCTGCTTCCTGGATGGTAGTGCCACCTAGTGGGAAGACAGCAGGTTCCCGCACCTGGCCATGGTACTGTGGCAGTTCTCTCAGTTCCTGGAGCCTCTTGCATCCCTGTTTCTTCACCTGCAAAATGGATTCAGCAAGTGTGATCTCAGAGTGCTATGATGAAGAGTAAATAATAACAGAATTAGCCAACCCACAGTGAGTTCGTGCTCTCAGCCAGGTTCCGTGCCGTGAGTCACCACACCAGCTCCCAGATTGCTTGGTATCATGTCCTCATTCTCAGTGAAGACACAGGGTTAGAGGGCCCGAGTATCTTACAGCAAGCAGCCAGGAAGAACCAGAGCTTGCAGGAGCTCAGGCGGGTGAGCCTCACTGTTAAGATCGTCATATCAATGCACGATTTTCTTGAACTTTAGCATAAATAAATAAATAAATAAATAAATAAATAAATAAATAAAATAGCTTCTTTGCATGAAAAAGAATTCTTGTATCCGTGTCATGTATGTAAATTATTTGTGTTGAATGTTGTTAGGGTTGTGCCATCTGAAGACCAAGTAGACATGTTTGCAGAGATGCTGCCACCGTGGAGCTGATTTAAGGGTACAAGACCAGCAGGGCTTTTTTCCCCCCACTTTTCAATCAGAGCCCAGTGCCCTTGGAATCTTTATGGGAGCCCTGAATCCTTTTGTGGTACAGTTTAGGATGTCATGAGGGCCTTACTCTGGCTGAAAGCAGGTTTCCTATAGAAGTCCACTTCCTGGGGTGCCATGTGAGCCTTACAAGCAAAACCATGTGGTGCCAACACATTCAGAAAAACAAATACCAGGCCAAGCACTGCACCATGGCCCTTAAATTTAGCCATTGGACAGAATCTTTTGTTTTATGCTTTTTTCCTTTCCTTTATTTTTTGGTTTTATGAGACAAGGTCTTTCCTTGTAGCCTGATTTAGGTCTGCCTTTCCAATTCTTCTGCCTCAGCTTCCTGAGTATTAGGATTCCAGAAACGTAGCATCATATTTGGCTCTGGAAAGATGGGTTTAAGGGGTAAAGCAGTGTTTCTCAGCCCTAATAAGTTATCTGTTTTTTTATTCATGTGATTCAAAAATATGCTTTTAATTCTCAGAAAAATGATTAATCTACTAGAGCTGGAAAATTCAAATATCCTGCCAGTAATCTTCATGCTATCAAGAATATAACTGATGACCCCAATAATCTATAGGTCTCAAATTGGGAAATAATGACTTGCCCATTGTTGACCTTTATAACATTGCTTCAACAATGGGAAAGTCATAGAAAATGGTTTAAACACTGCAGTATGTTGTCAAGCAAATCTTTCGAAATAATTAAATACCAATCTCATAACATTTTTAACTGAATTGTTTGAATAGGTGCTATAATTACATGGTCCAAAATGTTCAAAATACAAAAAGGAGATTTTTTATTTAGGTGAATAGTTTTATACATCATGTATAAAATATTGGAATAGGTTAATATTTGTGTTATTTTCACTGCCAGTAAGAGGTGTTCATGATTTTACAGTGGCATGTATATTGTATAGTTGATCATCCCTTGAAATACAAAATAGGCAAGTGGAGCATGGATTCGTCAATGCAGTTTCACACATACATATGTAGATCTATGTGAACTCTCCCATGCTAACAGAAACTGAATTATGAATACAAGACACTCACTGTTGAGAAGAAGATAAATGATGTGTTGGAACGTCACAGGCGAGCTGCTTGCTCTCTAGCATAATGTTTCAAGGCTCTGAATCCAGGAATCAGATTTGTATTACTGGGAAGGCTTCAGAGAGAACAGATGTGAAATGCAAAGGCAAATGAGTGTGTGTGTCTTCCACATCTGTCTCCTCAATTTTCTATGTTTTTGCTTCATTATCTGCTTTGCTGAATTGCTGTATCAGTCATATGCCAACAGATGGCAACCTCAGAAAGTCTTCTGAAAAGATGGTGAAAATCAGCTACAGTTGCTGTGTCTTTCAGGTTAGTCAGCTGGAAGAAATAAGGTCTATATCAGTTGTCTCTCTGGTATTAAAAATCTTGTTTCTTAAATTTCAATTATATATTAGCAAAGTTTTTCCCTTCACCAAGTTTTGACCAGTGTTTTCTTTTCAACCTTTTGAATAACCTCTAAATTTATGCCTAAATCATTTTTGCTGTATTTTGTGAGTAAACCTCAATGCATCTGCTAAAAATAAAAACAAATATGCATGCAATATAGTTTAACTATGTTTATAAAGGGCTACTAAGGTAGTGTTTGGTGTGTAAAATGTTTATTGTCTTAGACATGTAGGCACAACCACATAGTTGAAGGGCTCCTTACTTCTTTAGAGAACAAACTGTAAGCAAGCCATACTCTTTGCCACCTCTCTGTTTTTGGTGTATGGCACACATGTGTTCATATGTGTAGATGTGCATCCAGGTGCGCATGCATGTGTTCACGTGTGTGAAGTCTGGCAGTAAATGCCAGGTGGCTCCCTTAGTCTCTTAAAGAACCTAGAGCTTGCTGATTGGCTGGTCTGGCTGCCCGGTATGCTCTGGGCGATCTGCTGGTCTCTTCTCTGCCTCTCTCCCTTAGCACTGGGGATGCTGACATGCACTTCCAGGCCCAGATTTTTATATGTGTGCTGGGGTTCTGAGCTCAGGACTTAACCCACTTGGCCATCTCACCACACTCCATCCTTTTTAGAAGAGAGTTTTCAGGTTTACTGAACGACTGTTATTTTTGGTATTATTTTTATTATTTTATTTGATTTTTGAACCATGTGCTTACTAAAATGTGGGGACTTCAGAAAGTGAATGTTGAATCTTGATCAAAGCTACTTTTCTTATTCAGTTAAGAATTACATAAAGCATAGAGAGTTTTACCCCGATGGCAGAATTTCAAAGACGAGTGGAAAGGCTCCTGAGCGCGGAATTTGGGAAACAGCTATGGACTAAAGGGTTAAGGTGGGGGAGGAAATGAGCTTGAAGACATCCCAACAGACCCACTTCCTCAAGGAAGACCACACGCTTTTACTCTTTATGTGTGTGTATGTGTGCCTGAGTCTGTGTAGGTTTGTGTATGTGCCCGTGGAACCCAGGAGAGGGTGTCAGGTCCCTTGAAACCACTTTCTGGCAGTTGTGGATGTAGATGCTAGATATTGGTCCTGTGATATTGGTTCTGTGAACTGAACCTGTCTCCTCCACAAGAACCATAAGCAATCTCTCCATCCCTATTTTTATTTCCTGTAGTTCAGGCTGGTCTCAAACTTTTTGTCTCTACTTCCAGAGTGCTAGAATTATTATAGACGTGTGCCACTGTGTTGGGCAGTGTACTTTATTCTTTTGCCAAGTTCACATTTCTTTATCTGTCAAGTTCTTGGTACTTTTTTTCTCTGCCTAGTCCTGTATTGGACCTTTGGCATATATATATCCGGAGACATATCTACCTGGGAGGTGTAATACATATCCACCTGCAGAGCTTCAGACACCACCTACACACCAGAGAGCTCAAAATACCACTGTATCCAGGGCTCAGTGTAGCCGTAAATACTGCTGCTGCATCTGAGCTGCCTTTCCAGATGCCAGGCGCCAGGAAGACTTAACCTGTGCTGTCTCAAACTCCACATGCTCAGTAGGATTATTGGCTTCAAAGAGGCATGCCTCTGTTTCAGTTCCTCCATTCCCCACAGTGTCTAGGCTAGAGTATGTTTCCACAGAGAGTTCCTTAATATTTGAGTCCCCAGCGGCATGTCACTAGAAAAGGTCTGGGAAGCTTTTGCATACTCACACCGTGAGCTGCTTTACAGCTCTAATGCTCAGCGCAGTCTTGCAGGATACTGTGGTTTCAGTTTGATATAGCTTGACACTTCCTATGCTTACTTGAACATAGTTTGCAAATGTAACCCCTGTTGTTAGTGATCCCAAGAAACAAAAACACTGAGAAATACACGTGGTCAGCTAAAACAGTAATGACTGCTTTATAATTATGCCTAGATGAAAATAAAGACTGAAAAAAACACCACCAGTTGTGTTGATGGGAGTCGCTTGGTCCATGTTGTATATTTTAATACAATACTTGAAGCTGGGGACGATTATGAAATAAGAAAGTCATTTAGTCACATGTATAGTCACAGCATCCACCTGCTCAGTCCCGGTAAAAACCCCATGGCCAAGAGCTCCACGGTGACAGAGACAGGAGAGATCACGTAGCAGGACAGAAGCAGGAGACCAGGGAAACGCAAGGTTTAATTTCATTCCCAGGGTCTTCCATCTGCTCTGAGATACAGAGGTGACCGAGATAGACGAGAGTCCCACTCTCAAGACTGTTAAACATAAAGGTACTGATTGAGTTAACATCATTAGCAGTTTCTGGGAAATGTAAGGATTTCACACTTTAAAAGACAAATTCAACAGAACATTATAACGGAGTGTAACTGTAGGCCAGTATGTTAACTAATGTCATCTTAATACCTTTATCACACCCTGAAACAAATTAAACTCTTACACTTCCCAGACCATATCAGCAAGCTTGCCTTTTTATTTATTTCAGTAGCTTAAAAGATATGGTCTTAGACACTTAAGGAAATGTTCAACATCCTTAGTCATCAGAGAAATGCAAATCAAAACAACTCTGAGATTCCATCTTACACCTGTAAGAATGGCCAAGATCAAAAACACTGATGACAACTTATGCTGGAGAGGCTGTGGAGAAAAGGGAACACTTCTGCATTGCTGGTGGGAATGCAAGCTGGTACAACCCCTATGGATGT
>PVIU01030383.1:0-16192 GCA_004026605.1 Ondatra zibethicus | reverse complement strand
TAAGGCAATTCCCTGTTTCACAGTCTGACTGCATTGGTGGAGACCCAGTGTGTGTCAGGTGCTATGTAAGGCAATTCCCTGTTTCACAGTCTGACTGCATTGGTGGAGACCTAGTGTGTGTCAGGTGCTATGTGAGGCACTGAGCACAGACTGGTGAATAAGACACAGTGTCTACCTCCAGGAAGGTTTAGTATACAGGAGCAGGCAAAATTCGTTCCTCTGGTGTAACTGGACATAGGATACCAGGTGACACAGTTCTACAAAGCCACTTCTCATTGTATGGTCTGTGCCAGCTCCAGAAAAGCAAGGAACAATATTGTTGCTCTGCCATTGACTAACATGGTAGCTGTGAAACACTAGAAAACCAAACAGGGGCAGTTCATTCAAGAGGAGGCAGCTCAACTGTCCCTTGAAGAGAATGGAGACAGGCCAGGAATAGACAAGCAATATGCCTCACGATGGAAAGGGTTGGCAGGTGTTTAACAGAGAAACAAACACCAGTGAGAGTGTCAAATCCCAAACAGTGATAGCAGATGTCACAGTGGGAGCCAAGACCTCATTAAAGGCCTAGTGTGAGCTCAGGGACCCGGTGGGGCAGCTGGTTCTGAGCTCATGCCAGCCCCCATGAAACACACACTGTTATCATCATGCAGATTGTGGAGGAGGAAAGTGGACTTTCTCATTAAATGCTCAGAGTGTCCCAGCTGAGAAGCGGCAGCAGAATGGGCATCAAATGTATGGCACCAGACTCCAGAAGCTATGTGCTTAACAGCTCCTCCTCTTAGTCTAAGGAAAACATTTAGAAGTCAAGAAGGAATAGGTGATCTGGAGTTCAAAGCACCAGCATAGACAATAACTTCTCAGAAGAAAGGAGGCAGACTCCAGAAACAACCAAATGCCAAGCTGTCTGCTCCATCCTTGCCTCTGTGGAACTGAGAAGGGACATTGGATTACTTTGTGACTAACCTCAGCTAATAGCTCACAGGACAACCACAAAGAAGGAGTTTGAGGCATTCTGCAATCAATTAGTAATGTCTGCATGGGAAACAGTGGCACACTTAAGCCTAGGCTTGCGTCTCTGCTGTGACCAATAGGGAGCCACTGAAAGTTTCTAAATAGGTTGTTTCTTCTTCCTGTTATAACAGAGTACTACTGAGAGGATAATTTATAAATAATAGAATTTCGTTTAGATCACAGTTCCGAGTCTGGCACTGCAGCTGGCAAGGGCCTTTGTGCTGTGTGAGCCCTTGGAAGGATGCAGAAGTGCATCAGAGAAAACAGTGGGTCCAAACTCATCTTTTCATCAGATCCACACTCTCGTGATAATTAAACCTTCTCTGTTAACACACTAGCTCCATTCACCAGGGCAGAGACCTTCCAGCCCTAATCAATCACTTCTTAAAGTTCCCACTTCTTACTACTGTTACAATGGCAATTAGATTTCAATAGGAGAGCTAGAAAGATGGCCTGGTGAGCAAAATGCTCACCACACAAGCATGAGGATCTTAGTTCAAATCCCCAGGGCCCACATAGTGATGTGTGATTCCCCTCTGTATGCTGTGAATATGTTTTATTACCATTGGTTAATAAAGAAGCTACTTTGGCCTATGGCAGGTGGAAAAACTAAACTGAATGCAGGGAGAAAGAAGGCAGAGGCAGACAGACACCATGTAGCCGCCCCAGAAGCAAGGTAACAAACCATGTGAGGTAACAAACCATGAGCCTCGTGGTAAAATATAAAAAAAATAAAAAATAAAAATGGGTTGATTTAAGATGTAAGAGTCAGCTAATAAGAAGCCTGAACTAATAGGCTAAAGAGTACATAATTAATATTAAGCCTCGGAGTGATTATTTCATAAGCGGCTTTGGAAAAGGTGGGTGGAGAAAACCTGGTCCAGGGAGACAAACAGGATGGAGAATATTTCTAGCTACAGGGTAGGACCAAACAAATATGCAATTTCAGAGCTCTCATAGCAAGATGGGAGGCTCAGGCAGGAGAATTCCTAGAAGATCACACAGCGGGAATGAGAACCCCTGTCTCAAACAAGGTAAAAATCAAGGACCACTCTTGATTCTATGATTGATAGAACTGACTGATAGAATTGACAGAATCTGATTGCCACATTGATACACACAAACACATAGGAATGCATGAGGGCACAAAGACACATAGATGCACAGAGAAATGTAAGCACACAGGGCATACAATCAAGGTTGTCCTCTGACCTCCACAAGCTTACCATGTGTGCACACACACATGCACACACAAACACACAAGAGAAAAAGAGAGAGAGAATCTTGTTTAAATTCTATATTAGTTTTGAAGGAGACATGCAAGCTCTAGTAATGTACCTCAGCAGAATACAGGCTGTCACATGCCCACTAACAGCAGAAGCAGATCTGGGGTCCGTGGGAGGAAGCGTTGCCTTCAAAATGTGAACCCTGAAAATGGTGGCCTCTTCTATCAGGCAGACTTTGTAAAATATTATCACAGCTCTCACCACTTGCTCAGTGGCCGTTCAACCTCACTTAGGATCCATGAAATCCATCAATGACTTTTTTTCCCGGCCAAGCATTCCTAATTTTTTAGTTAAGATTTGGTTCTGATATAACATGGATTCATTAGTGAATAATTAAGTAAATCAGAAAAGTGGACTCTGCTCAAGAAAGAACTAAAATACACACATGGTATATTTACAAATCAATAACATATATAATTGTACAAATACATAGACATAAGTTCCAATGCGTGCTCATAAGCATGCACACATGTATGGCACTATACACATGCATGCACAGAGGTACAAGTGCATAAATTCATAGCACTTGCATACATATGTCTATATATATGTAAAGATAATACATATGTATACACAAAAACTTGCATATGCACAAGGGTATATGCACATTGATACACACACACATAGGAACGCATGAGGGCACAAATACACACAGAGACACATAAGCACATATGGCATACACACAGACCTACAGAAATACTGGTACACAAGAACACTTTTAGACACTTATGCACACAAGCACAGGGACACATACAGACATGTACATTCACTAAATCACAGACACACAGGCACATATACACACAGACCAACAGACATACAGGGACACATACAGAGCTGGCAAGGACGGCCTGAGCGGTACCATTTACTTGTTAACCAGTAGTAAATTTGCCTTCTAAACAAGTTATTTGCTTTGCAGACAAATAACTTCTCTGTGCCTGTTTTCTCCTGGCAAATAATGAAAATTAAACTATAGTCTGCAAGAAGCTGTTACCACAGTTACCCGCAAATTCTGAGTGCTCGGCAAATCCTGGATGATGTTAAAACATCCGTGTAGGGCCAGCAAGATGGCATGGAAGGTAAAGCACTCACTGCAGTAGTTTGACTGCCTAAGTTTAATCCCCAGAATCCACGCAAAGATAGAAGGAGAACTGACCCCACAGAGCTGTCCTTGAGCCTCCCACCCTCATGCCATGGCACACATATACCCACACTCTCACACAAAAATGCACATACACACACTCGCAACATAAGAATGAAGTTTTAAATATAAGTATTTTACATAAACAGACACACACAGACACAAAAAGACATATGTACACAGGCATGAAGAAACATGTACATAAAAGGACACACAGGAAAAAACTCAAACATGCTCACATACAAGAGCAACAGACATACAGACACTTGGACATGATCATTACAGGAGCTGCTGAGGACAAAAGAGCCAAGCTTGCAACTCCTGGGACAAGAACGTCACACACATGAATTCCTCTTCACTGTGGCCAGGATCTCGAGATCAATCACTAAGTGTATTCTCAGCTCCTCCCACCTGCAGGGCTGACACCGGCTTCTCCATCACCATGGAGACAGTGGGGCTCCAACGCTTGCCATTCAGGATGATGCGGATGCTTTCCACACAGGTGTCCCTACCTCTACGGGGGCTGGATGGATTCCTGAAGTACAGAATTTGGGCTGACTTCACTGTCTGGCGAGTTTCCTACCTTCTAACCCCTGACCTGGTCCTGCCCGCGGGGAGGAGAAGCGATGTCCCAAAGGAGTCTCTACAGCCATGCTTCACTTTATGCCCTGCACAACCGGAGCTCAGCTCCCCGTCCTGCTCTGAGCCAATGCAGCAATTTACACTGTGTAGCAGGACTCAAGAATAAAGTCCTGATTGATAACATGCTGTTTCTGGATGAGCTCTGAGGCTCAGAGAAGTTAAATAACTGAACAAAGCTCACACAGCAGAGCAAAGAGGTGTGTGTGTGTGTGTGTGTGTGTGTGTGTGTGTGTGTGTGTGTGTCTGTGTGTGTCTGTGTGTGTGTGTCTGTGTGTCTGTGTGTGTCTGTGTGTGTATGTGTGTTGGGTGCATGTATGTATGTGTGCATATGTACATATTGGTCAGAGGGTGACATCAGACATCTCCCTCGGTCACTTTGCACCTTATTTTCCAAGACAGGGTCTCTCACTGAACCTGGTACTCATAGATAGGCCAGATCAGCTGATCAGCAAGGCTCCCGGGATCCCCCTGTCCCTGCCTTCCCAGCGTGGTGGTTACAATAGCAGGCCCCCAAGCTTGGCTTCTCCCACAGGTGCTGGGGATCCAACCTCGGCTCCTCGTGCTCACATAGCAGATGTTTTACAGACTGAGACATTCACCCAATGAGCTGGGGTTTGAACCCAAGTCTGACCCAGAGGCCCTGAACCCCTAAAACTAAAGATGTAGCTCAGTGGTCCAGTGTTCTGCTGAGAACTTTCTACGGCAGACATTTCCACACTGTGAACCTCCCTCCTGTAATTGGGCAGGTGATGTTTTGAATATCTCGCAGGCCCTCCACCCTGTGTTTGCTTCCTTCCATCTCTCCCTCTATACTCTCAGAGTTGCTTGTGTTTCACTGTCTCTTCCTGGCTGGGGCTAAAATAACAAGTTCACACAAACCACAAGCTTCAACAACAGAAATGTCTCTCATTCTTCCGGAGGCCAGAGCTCACGGCACCAGGACCAGGTTCTGTAGGTTCTGTAGGGGCTGTGGGAAGAGGCTGTTCTGTGCCTCCATCCTGACCCCTAGTGGTTTCTGACCATCTCGCTGCTCCTTGACTTAGTCCCCCTCCTTCACCTTCTCTACACATTGCTCTCTGTGCACTTGGGTCTCTGCCAAACTTTGTTTTATATAAAGAGGCCCATGGGGATGGTAAAGTGCTGGCAGGGCTAGTCTGTTCCAGAGGCTCTGAGGGAGAACCTGTTTCCTGCTGTAACCATCCTGACAGGAGAGGCAGCTCCCCACAGAGAAGCTCTCAGACCACTGACTGATAACAGACCCACAAAGAACTAGATTGCCCCAGAAATCCCAAACAGGGAAGGCTGGAGACCCAATGTCAACCAGGGGAGGAACTTCCCTCCCAGGGGGAGATTTCACAGTTCTGAGAGATGCGAAGCAAGACAATGTTGGTGGGTGCCCAGAGGAGATTAGTAGAGAATCCTCGTGTGTGACTGGGAAGCTTTCTAGAGACAGTTAGATAAATCATGAGGGCTCAGCCTCGCTCAGTGGTTTGAGCCATCAGAGGTTTCAAACTTCAAATAGACTAGCAGGAGGCAGGCAACACAACTCACAAAGGCGGGGCCTGACTGATGAATGTCAACCACTGGGCAAAGGTCTTTGGTCCTTGTGGCACTCTCCTGCCCTGGCACCTTCTTACGATGGCTCTGTTCTTCTTCCTGTATGCTGTGAAGTGAGGTGCTTCCCTCTCCCCTTCCAGTCCACCAGGAAGTGAACTGCTCCATCCTCAGCTTCCTATTTGTTACAATACTACGGTTCTCCTCTGACACAAGCTAACACTACCATGATGCTTTGCCTGAGAGCACGAGTCCACGTGACATGGACTGAATCCTCTAAGACCAAGGTAAATCTTTCTTCTCTTCTTTTATCAGGTATTTTAGTCATAGAAAGAAAGTGAAGGAAGGGAGGGAGGGAGGGAGAGAAACAAAGAGCTAAAGTGTTACACAGCCAGAGACTGAAAGTGCCCTTCTGCCCTCTGTCAGTACCACTGCCTGTGTGACCCATTGCCCCAGGTTCTTGACAACTGTTAAATTGTCTTCAGATTGTAGTTCAAGGAGTGCTCTCTTGGGGATACCCGGGGAAAAGCCCAAGTGGCAGCAGAAAGAAATCCCTTTCAGCCCATAAATCAAGTACTCAGCTGTCGAAGCTATAGAGTGTCTAGATCAGGGGTTCTCAACGTGTGGATCTCGAACTCTTTGGGGGTCCAATGACCCTTATACAAGGGTTACCTAAAACCACCAGAAAACACAGATATTTACATTAGGATTCATAACAGTACCAAAATTACAGTTATGAAGTAGCAACAAAAATGATTTTATGACTAGGGTCAGCACAGCATGAGGAACTGTATTAAAGGGCCACAGCATTAGGAAGATTGAGAACCACTGCTCTAGACACAGGTTGATGGTCAGGGTGGAATAGCTTGTGGCCAGGATGTAACCTCCTAAGAGCAAGGAAGAGATTCCTCCCTCTTCCTTCTCTCCCACTTTCCTTCTTTCCCTCTCTCCCCTTGCCTTTCTCTCTCCGCTCACCTCTCCTCTCTCTTCTCTCTCCCTCCCCATTTGCTCTCTCATCCCATCCCTTTCCCTACCCATTTTCTGCCAGCAGTTTTCTGGCAAGGTGTAGCATATTGCAAGCAATTGTGAGGTGTATCACCAGGTGATCCGTTGCTAATAATAAAGTGTTGAATGCTGCAGATACATGTACAAGTAGGCTCAAGGTTATTCTCATAAATACTGCTTTCACTCATTGAATTCTAATGAGGCTTCTCCAGAGAGAGAACGAAGGGAGGGCACAGCAACCAAGAGGAGGGGAGGCGTGCAGACCAGGGATGGCAGGACGCTGGGGCCCCTTCTCTGTGCCCGGTGCTCTGCGAGATAGCTGAAGGCATGTGTCACCTCTTTCTGGGCACCAGACACAGGTACATCCTTCCAGGCCTAAAGACTAGGAGGAGAAATGCAAATTAGAAGGTGGGGTCACTGTTCAACATTCAATTGGCAGTTCATGCTGAGTTTGCTCCAACAGATATTATCAAGACAGCAAAGACAAAGAGAAGAGGCCTCCCAGAAGTTGTTGGAAGTAATGTAATTGCCATGGGTCTGGATGCCATGACTTTCCTGACCTCAGTTCTAATGTACTCCTCCTCGTCTACCAGCGGGGTGAAGGGCACTCCTCTGTAGAAAGGATGCTTGAATAAAATTCCTGCTTCCTCTCTTCCTGCATATATTAATTTGGCAGTTTTAGAAACTTTATGTGTCCCCATTTCCTCTTCTTCAAAATGGAGATGATAATTAATAGCACTACCCCACAAGAATTGCACACAGCCAGGCATGTGGCACACATCTCTAATCCTAGCACTAAGGAGGCAGAGGTAGAAGGATTGCCACAAGTCCAAGACCAACCTGCTCTACATAATGAGTTTCAAGCAAGTCAATATTGCATAGCAAGTCCCTGCTTTAAAAAAAAATGCACACAGGCCAAGCGGTGGTGGCGCACACCTTTTGTCCCAGCACTCAAGAGGCAGAGGCAGGCGGATCTCTATGAGTTCCAGGCCAGCTGATCTACAGAGTGAGTTCCAGGACAGCCAGCACTATTTCACAGAGAAACCCTGCCTCAAAAAAGAGAGAAAGAAAGAAAGAGAGAGAGAGAGGGAGAGAGAGAAAGAGAGAGAGAGAGAGAGAGAGAGAGAGAGAGAGAGAACCTGCACACAAAGCACTGAACAGTGTTGAAATAAAGTAGGTGATAACTGCAGGGCAGCCACCTTCAGCACTAAAATCACCACCATCATTACTGCCACCATCACCATCTTCATCACCACCATCATTAGCATCATCATCATCACAAGTATATTCATCACCACCTTCATTACCATTATCTTCACAATCTTTACCATATTATCACCATTACCTTCATAATCATCATCACCACTGGACTCGTATTCACCATCAGCACTATCCCCAACATTTTCATCTCTATTAACATCATCATGACCATTATCGTCATCACCACCATCTCTGTCAACATCTTCCATCATCATTATTACATCTTAACTATTATCATCGTTATTATTATTGTTTGTATCATTACTATTTCAGCTGCATTGACAGAGTCTCCTTTTTTCTGTGTGATATATGTCAATGTGCCAATATCTGGTATTTCTCTACATGACACTACTCTGCTATAGATAGAGATGTGGGACATTTTCACTCTGCTGTTTATGTGGAGAAGGCAGGTGTCACTGATGGTTGCATTCACACCGATCAGGCACTTACCCTGTTATTTTTAAGCCGGAATGTCTGGATGTTCTGTGTGTGGTAAGGCGATGTGTATATTTACTCCTCACAGTCCCTGCAGATCTGGTATGCTTAAGTTGGTTGCATATGCTTGATGGATGCTGCTGCCATATGCAGTAAGACAATCTCAGAAGAGATTGGGAAAGACTTTAGACATTACTAGAGGTTACTTTGGTAACCATTGGCCTGGGTGTGAGGGTCTCCCCCCCCCCATGCAAGATACTCAGTCAAGAGAGTCTTGAGCAATCAGAGCAAGCGATCACTCTACATACAAGGTAAGGTGATCATCACACCAAAACCACTCATTCATATCCTAAGAGCAGAAGTACTTAGGACCATGGAGTCAAGTGTTGGCTCCTTTACTGACCAGTCCCGCAGCCCATACAAGATATTGAGGCCTCCGAACCTCTACTTTCTCAATTGTAAAACAGAGATAATCACAGACCCAGAGTAAATGGTGGTGAGGCTTAAAGTAAGAAGATGAATAGAAAGTGCTTTAGAATCACACTTGGCCTACATAAGTACTCAATAAACCTCGGCAATTATTGTTATTGCACCTGCCATCACCTCTAGCATGTATTTAAGTATTTTTTCAGATCTACACACTCTGAAAGAGTTTAAATGTGTTTATTGTAAAATTAAATCACTCCCCCAATTGGAAAGCTGGCCCCGTGAGCCATAGCTAGCAGGTGGGCACAAACATGAGCACACAGCTGACACCAGGGAGAAGCGGCACGTGCCCTGGGGGACGTGCACACCCTCTGGACACTCACTGCTGGCCCTGTTAGCAGGGCCACACAGGAGGAAATGGGCTCAGAAACAAGTTTCAGAACCACAACCCAGGTCCAAATACATCATCTTGGGCTTCAAGTTGTTAAGCAAGGATTATTTGAAGATACTCATTGGGCCTTTCAGTAGGCACGTGTCTCAGCTGTCTCTACAGGTTAGCGTTGGAAACAGAGTTGTGATAAGGGTTCGTGCTAAGGGTAGAATTAAACTTGGGGTTAGGATTAGGATCGGGGTGAGAGTGAGAACCAGGGTTAGCAATTGGATTTAGATTAGAATTAGGGTTTGGGTGAAGGGTCAAGCAGGGCTAGAGTTCAGGTTGGAACTAAACTTAGAATCAAGTTAAGATTTAGGGTTAGATGAGGGTTAAGGTTAGGAACAGGGTAAAATATGGGTGAGAATTGGGTTAGGGATTGGGGTCAGGGTTAGGGTTGGAAGTAAGGTTACACTTAAGATTAAGATGAGGGTTATAGGTAGGTCAAGTGTTGGGGTTAGGATGAGAGTACGGGTTAGGGTAGAGGCTAGAGTCAGAATGTGGATTAATGTAAAAGTCAGGGTGAAGATTACTACCAGACTGCCATCAGGCTGGTGCTAACTCTGAATTCCTCACACCTGAGAGGCCGTCTCTCCCCGTCTCTGACCCTCAGCTGACCTCTCTAGTCAGTAACCATCAGAATGATCACGTCTCAAAGCTGCTAAGTGCATCCAATGGAACGAAAGCCAGAATATCAAAGCACAAGGAAAGGCTCCTGCCCCCATCTTGTCCTTTCCCAACACCAAGACTTGCTGTGCGACAGCCTTCTGCCCTCAAGAGGAAACAGGCCATTCCTCTGTACTGTACCCATACGGAATGTAGCATCCTAAAGTTCATGCTGGTCTCCCACGATGAAAGATACTAGGGCTTCCTCTTCCAGGAAATGTCCTCTCCCTCCCCATCCTCCTTGTACTGGAAAACCTATGCTCCCACTTAAAAACAGTTCAAGCGATGAGCTTGGATCTCAGCATGAGCCTCAAGTGGCAGGTGCATAACACAATTAGAGTAGCTGCCTATTATCTCCCATTACTGAATAATATGTTCATTAATAGCTCCTCTTTTCCCTCGCGGTAAGAGTCTCCTGCTAACAAGAAACATAAACACTGAGGCCCGAGGTGAATGAGAGCTGAACTTGACCCCAGAATAGCCAGTGTCAATGTCAATTCACATACCTCAGGCTGCCACAGTTTCATAACCAAATCCCTGCCAGGGCAACTCCTTGATCCATTGATCCAGAATCCCTCACCCAGCAGCCCACGTGGTAATAGTAGGAAATAAAAAGCCATCTCGTGATTACCTGGCACATCCTCACCACAGTTCTGCAAGCCACATGGTGCTAGCTCATCTCCCCTTTCACAGACAAAGAAACTGAAGGGCCAAGAGCTTCCTTCATTTGGTCAAAGCACATGGTAAGGAAATGTCTCAAGACACCAAGCCCAGGCTGGCGAGACAGCTCAGTTAGTAAACATTCACTTTACAAGCACAAGGACCTGAAGTGAATCCCTAGAACATAAGTAAAAATGCCAAGCAGAGAGGCCTAGACTCTATCACAAGCACTGTGGAGGCAGGGGGATCACTGGTGCTCATTGGCCAGCCAGTCCAGCCTAATTGTTGAGTCACAGGCCAATGAGAGACCTTTCCTCAGAAACAGTTTCTCCAAACATGTCCTCTACATGCATATTCACATACACACATGTGCACCTGTACGTACACATGCAACCACATCCTCACATACACAAGCATGTAAAAAAACGTAAAAGCTTCTTTTAAGCCTCCAGCTTCTCTGGATCCACTATAAGTCCAGCACTTCCTGGGTTTTCTGTCACCTCTCTGGTACTGTAGCTTGGTACGCACACACAATCTTTTCTCTGGTTTGCAAATGTGTTTCTGAGTCCATATCTCTGTCCACAGATAAGGCATCATGTTTTTCACTCCTTCTTTCCCTGTTCTGCTTTTCCACTCCTTCCATCTTGGCTATCTAAGGCAAGAAAGCCAGCATCTCAGGAGCTGGGATGTAGATCAGCAGTAGATGGCTTCTTAGCATCCTTGAGGCTGTGGACTCCGTCCACAAGAAAAGATTGATGAAGGGATTATCTCTATGAGATTATTGGCAACCAGTTGTTCACATTCTCAGGGTAGCCCCTTGGAGGGCTGGACTTTCAACTTCCGCGTGCTGAAGCAGGCTTCTCTGAGAAACTGAAAGTCACATAAATAGCTCTGGTGTGTGCCAGAAGCCCTCACTTCAAACCTTGATGTCACCTTCACTACCTGGGATGACTCAGGAGTTTGGAGAACCAAACCCTTTAATTTTCAGAGTCTTCTGTCCCTGTTCCATCCCAGTGACCATGACTGGATAGTATCTCTTTTTTTGATGATTTTGTATTTTTATTTACTAGCAAAGGATTGTGTGTGTGTGTGTGTGTGTGTGTGTGTGTGTGTGTGTGTGTGTGTGTGTGTGTAAAATGTGTGGGGATGTAGCCAGGCAGTGGTGGTGCACGCCTTTAATCCTAGCACTCAAGAGGCAGAGGCAGGTAGATCTCTATGGGTTTGAGGCTAGCCTGGTTAGCTAGAGCTGTTACACAGAGAAACCCTGTCTCAAAAAAAAAATAAGAAAAGAAAAAGTGTGGGGATGGGGAGTGTGTACATATGCCAAGGCATATGTGTGGAGGACAGAGAACAGCTTGGAGACGCTGACTCCCTCTTCCCACTGTGGGTTCCAGGGTAGAACTCATGTTGTCAGTCATGCACAGCAAGCACCTTTAACCACTGAGCCTTCTCACCGGCCCTGCAAATGACCTCCCTGCATCCCTGAGCCTCTTGCACTGGCCTCTCAGAACACACCTGACTAGCATCCCCACTTAGAAAAGTTCAAAGATGACAACAAACCCACCCATCTACCAGATGCAGAAACGGAGGTCTACAGGGACAGCGAGTATTCTGCTTTAATTGCTTCCCTGAACAGCTGTGTGGCCAAATATTTCTCTCAACACTGCCATGAAGGCATTTTGTGGGTGGGATTCGTATCTATAATTGGTTGACTTTCAGCCAAGGAAATCACCCTTCGTCCACAGAGCTGTCGTGACTAATAAAGGTTTACCTAACGAAATGAAATTCTGCCTCAAGACAGCCTCAGAAGAACTCGGGGTGCATCTGATTGGTAGAACCCCTGCCTAACAACACTGGTACATCTCCAGATTCCACCCTAACATGGAGATGGTGGCTGGTGAATGGATAGGGGTGCGTTTACCCAATGTTCATCATGGCAGCTCTCACAGCATGGCGAACAGGAAGGAGACTCTCTGCTGAACGTCCAGATCTGGTTGGAGGACAGACCTTACATGCATGGTCTGACCTGAAATCTGGACCTGCCTGCCTGAGTCACAAGGATGGAGGAGCCAGGCGATGAGTCTCTGGAAGAAATGGAATGTTCTGCTGGATCCAGGTGTGGAGAACAGAAAGCAGAAAGCCCACACAGCCTGTCTCACGCTGATGGCGTGCCACAATGCCTGGTTGTTTCCATTCCCTTTAGCTGCAAACCTAAGGTGGAAGCAGCCTTATATTGAGAAGATTTTTAACTCCTAATTATGTGCAAACACACAATAGGATAGACCATCTTGTCTTGCCTCTGTCGCTCTCTTTGTGTTCTTAATCCACCAAAAATAAAACCAGCAAAACCAGACTTTTAAAATCCACCTTCGACTTCCTCAGTCACCAGCAGGCATGCAATGAAGCCCGAAGGTAGCTCTTCCCTGAAGCTAATGAGACGTCAGCTTTGGAGGCCCACACTTAGATGAGTCCCTTCCAAAGTCTGCTATTTAACTGGATCTTTGTAATTCTGGATTCTTTTGCTTAAAGCATCTCCAGATTGCATAGGTCTCAGGTTTCACCCTCGGGAGTTCCTGCTAAATACAAGGGAGAGTTGTCCTGAAGATGCAAAGATAAATATAAGGTGTCCCTGATGAAACCAGGATTCAGGTGCACATGGTAAGTAAGCACCATACCGTCCCTGGAGCTACCGATGTCAGAGTGAGTATTTTAAAATGTATTAAGAGGGCAGATCTTGGGTTAAGTGTTCTTATGGCAAAATGGTGATTATAATAATGAATAAATAAGTAGATGATGCAGGAGGACACCTTTAGAGATGATGGACACGTTGATGGCACTGGTGACAGAGAATGGTTTTATGGATGTATATTCACAGAGTTGTATGCTTAGTACAGTATCTGCTATATATTTATGTGGGGGAGTTTTTGTATGTGAGCAATTATGTGTATAGCATATGAGTGTATTACTGCACCATGTTCATGTCAGTGTCCATGGAGGCCAGAAAAGAATGTTGGGTCTCCTAGAACTGAAGTTACAGACAGATGCCATCCACTATGTAGACACTGGGAACCAAACCCAGGTCCTCTGCAAAAGCAGCAAGTGCTCTGAACCACTAAGCCATCTCTCCAGCCCCACTTGCAGGGCAGAAGGGGTTGGTTGGTTGATTTCAGGGGTTCTTTGAGACAAGGTCTCATGTGGCCCAGATTGGCCTCGCGCTCACTGTGTTGAACTTCTGATCCTCCTGGCTTTACCTCTAGTGCTGGTTTTACAGACACACATACAGCTAGATTAATATGGTGTGTGTGTGTGTGTGTGTGTGTGTGTGTGTGTGTGTGTGTGTGTGTTTTAAAAAGTGCTAACTTAATAAATGGTGCTGATCCCAAGAAACTGATCTGGAAAGATGATTCAGTTGTTAAAAGTGCCTCCAGCAGTTGCAGAGGCCCCAGGTTCAGTTTCCAGAACCTACATCAGGTGGCTTACAAAGTACCTATAACTCCAGTTCCAGGGGATACAAAGCCCTCTTCTGGCTTCCATGGGCACCTGCACTCATGTGGCATATAGACACACATATATAAAAATAAAAATAAATCTCTTTTTTAATGAAGGAAAGAAGTTGTCCTCCTACTATAGTTTGACTGAAATGTTCCTCATGGTCACAGGGTTAAAGGTTTAGATCCCAATCCATGGTGCTGTTGGGAACTGAAGGAACCTTTAAGAGGTGGGACATTAGCTGGACTGTGGTGGTGCATGCCATTGATCCCAGCACTTGGGAGACAGAGGCAGCTGGATTTCTGTGAGTTTGAGACCAGCCTGGTCTACAAGAGCTAGTTCCAGGTCAGGCTCCAAAACTACAGAGAAACCCTGTCCCAAAAAAAAACAGAGAGAGAAAGAAAGAGAGAGAGAGAGAGAGAGAGAGAGAGAGAGGAGACATCATGGGAGATAATTAAATCTTTGGAAGCAGTCCCTCAAACGGGAGGCTGAGACCACAGCCGTTCCTGTGGTTTATTTTACTTCCAAACAACTGCCATAAGTTGAAGAGGCCTCCTCACCCACATACTCCTACCGTGACACAGTTCTATCGCAGACCCAAAGCAACAGAACCAGCCAATCACAGATGGGAGCCTTTGGAAACGTGAGCTAAAATAAACCTTTCCTCCCCATAAGTTGTTAGTCTCATGTGTTTTCTCACAGAAATAGAAGGTTGATTGACATGCTTCCCCTGTGGGAGACTGAAGATAGACACTGAAATCACTTTGTGAATATGTTGTTAGAAAGTGGTAGACACTCTGGGAGGCAGAGTCTAGTTGGAGAAAGGTGGCTTACCAGAAGAATGTCTCTGAAGGCTCTTGGTCTGTGCTTCTGGGTCACCATGATGTGGGCTGTTCTATCTTGGCCTGCCCTCCCTGCCTTCAGGAAAACGTAGGCTGAACAGATATGTCCTTCCTTCAGGTGCTTTTTGTGGTGATATCTTGTTTGTACTCTAACAAATAAAGTTTGCCTGATTATCAGAAGGTGGAGTGCACTGCTAGTTAACCATAGAGATCTGGAGGTCTGTGCAGATAGACCGGAAGTTATATGGCTGGGCAAAGAGAGGAATATAAGGCAGGAGAAAACAGGAGTTTGGCCTCTTCTCATTCTGGAGATTTCATAGACGTAAGAACTAGTGGCTGGCTGCTCTGCTTCTCTGATCTTTCGGCTTTCATCCCTAGTATCTGACTCCAGGCTTTTATTATTAAGACCAATTAGAATGTCTGCTATATCTAGCACACAACTTTTGAGGTTCAAATTCATGAAAAAGTTACTGGCCTGTGGCTTTGCAGCCACCAGCACAGGCCATAGCTATATGCGGGGCTTCTGCTGGAGTCACTGCCTCGCAGCTAGATTTTTCTCTCTTTTCTCCCCAAGCCTTTGAGCAAGTTTGGAATTATTTTGTTGCAGTCTCTCTGCAGCAAACTCCACAAGACACAACCTCCAGAGGTACCTGGGCTCCAACCGCCACAGCTGGACTTACCCACCCTAGACTAGATGGCTCTGCCTATCAGGCAGTTCCCACCACAGACACCAGCCACACATGCTTCTTCCACACAATCACTCGTATGCATTTTCCAGGCCACTGGCTCCCTCTGCACCGTGAGTCCTGCTTCCCCTGAACTCCCTCCTTGGGCTGCTGCCACACTAGGTAGCTGTTTTGACACCCGCTAAGGCTTCCACTGTTGTTGCCACTGCCACACACTAAGCTCACGGCTACACACCAGCAGCTGCAGCTGTCCTAAGCCACCTGTGTTCTCTGACCGGATCTGACCGGATATGCCACGCAGCCTTATGCTCCGCCATCATTGGCAGCAGATTTGGTGAGACAACTGGAAATTCTTAAAGGGGGAATTAATTTTTAAAAAAAGAGAGAGGGTGTTTTTTTCCACATTAAAAAAATGGGAAACACTATTACAATGAAGGAAGTTAGGTCTCCGTATGATAATACGCTGGATGGTTTGAAAATGGAACAAGGCAAAGAAAGAAAATTACAGACCAATCTCACTCATGAACATTGATGCAAAAATACTAAATAAAATACTAGCAAACAGAATCCAAGAACACATCAGAACCATCATCAACCATGACCAAGTCGGCTTCATCCCAGAGATGCAGGGATGGTTCAACATACGAACATCTGTCAAC